>SKCR01017432.1:0-44401 GCA_019454045.1 Zanthoxylum bungeanum | reverse complement strand
TCCTACGTGATCATCATCTCCACTATGACTGGAGTGATACTTCCATCTCGACATCACACCCAATACACTACGATTCTCAATAAACCCAGAAAAGGCGTACACAGAACCGGATTAGGATTATTATCGACCCAAATTGCTTCTATTGTTGCCTCAGCTGCAGCAATATTCCACTTTTGTTGTTTATTCGGTAACAGTATCTTGCTTGGAAGATTTCCAGCTCACTGTTCTGTTATTCAAACTGTATAGTACCGTTGTTATGACTTACAGTCGTTAGTATCGGTTTAGGAAACTTGCAAAGCTGATGCCAGTCACTTCAAGTTCTCTTTCTCCATAGTATAAGAAAGCATCCTTAGTTCATCTAAGATACTTAAGGATGTTCTTAACATCAATCCAGTGACTATCACTTGGATTGGCCTGATTGTGACTCCATATGCTCAAAGCGTATGAGACACCAGGTCGCGTACATTTATTTCAATGTACGAGTTCTCAGAGAGTACCAACAACTTTTAGATCTATCCCAGTAGATCTTTATTCCTAGAATAAAGGTTGTCTCTCCCAAGAATTCTACGGAGAATTTTCATGAAAGCCAAGCTTTCACCGACTGTATTATGGGAATTATCATTTCCAAGAAATGACATATCATCATTATTAGGACAATCATTGTCAGTGCGCTCCCACTAACCTTCTTATATACACAAGAATCATATTCGTTTTTGAATTAAATCATACACCATTATGATTACATCAAAACGATATCGTTCCAAGAACGCAATGCTTGCTTCAATCCATCCATGGATCAAATTACCTGCAAACCTTGTTTGCTTATTTTGGTACAACAAAACCGTCAGGATGTTGTAAACATCCTCCAAAAGGTTTCCGTTAAGGAAAGCAGTTTTGGCATTCAGCTGCCATGTTTCATAAATGAAATATGCAGCATCAGCAAGCATTATCCAAATGGGTTTAACGTGGCAACAGGTAAAAGGTTTCATCGTAATCGACACAGTGTTGATGACGATACATTTTCGCTACAAGCCTAGCTTAGTACGTTGGTATGTTGCCTTCCATGTGTGTCTTCTTTAAAGACTTATATAGTACCAGTAGGCACAATGCCTTGCGGTATATCAACTAGTATCCAAACTTAATTGATATATATGGAATCCATTTCGGACATCATGGCACTTTGCCATAATAGGGAGTCGATACCTTGTATCACTTCCTCATACGTAGCCAGTTCGTATTCCTCAATAAGATTGACATTTTAACGAGGTGAGATCAGAAACCCATACCCCAGGTTGTTTTCTGACTCTCTCCGACTTACAGAGTTCTTGTGTATTCGAAGATTATTGGTATAGTTTCATCTTTGATGAACTATTTGTGTTCCATTAAGGAATAGGTGTCTGGAATAGTATTACTCTGATTTTCATCGAGGTTTACTTTCCTCCCACTTACCACTACATATAGGTATTCATCTTAGGAAAACTTATGGCGAGCAACAATTACATTGTTCTCTAGTGAGTTGTATAAGTACTATACTTTGGTTTCCCTAGGATAACCTAAAACTTACGCACTTATCCTATTTGGGTTCTAGTTTGGTATCATCCAAACATATGCCTAGCATTCCCAAATCTACAGGAATGAGAAACCCGGTTTCTTTCCTGTTCATATCTAATATGAAGTCTGTCTAATAGATTTTTATGGAACCTTATTCAAAATAAGTTTTGCACTGTTTAAAGCTTATCCCTTGAAGGAAATGGTAGATCAGAGCGACTCATGATTAACCTTATCATGTCCAACAAAATTTGGTTTCTCTGTTAGGACACACCGTCAGACTGACGTGTTCTGGGAAGAGTCCTAATTGAAAGAATACTATACTCTTTCAAGTATTTGAGAAACATATTGCTTAAGTATTTTCGATCATGGTCTAATAATGATGTTTTAATACTTTAGCCGATCTGTTTGTCTACTTCGTGTCGAAACTCTTTGAATTCATCAAAAGTTTCCGATTCGTGTTTCAAAAGAATCACATAACCATAACGCGATGCCACATCCGTAAAGGTCACAAAACATTCATATCCATCTCTAGCCTAGCTAGACATGGGCCCACTTACGTCACTATGAATGAGGGCTAACAGATCGGTGGCAGTTACACTTTTACCAAGTAAAGGTGTTTTAGGCACTTTGCCTAATAAACTAGATTCGTAGACTTTATTTGAATAGAATCAAATTTGTCCTAGTACCCACTCTTCGAAAGTGTGGATATACGAGTCTTGTTTAATGTGTCCCAGAAATCTATGCCACATATAAGTTTCAACTTATTAATTCAGTTTGAGCTATTTGTTTGTCATGTTATATGTTTGAGATTTATTTATATTCAAAATATAAATATTGTTATTCATATCTAATGTGATTATCTCAATATCATCTTTATAAAATGAAACACTTTAGTGTTCTAGAATATAAAGGTGTATCCGTAACGGATTAAACCCTGATATAGAGATAATGTATCTAGTCAAACTAGTTACATTCTAACAGTTTCCTAATTTAAGTACACACCGGAAGGGTAGTTCCTAAACTTAGGTATCTACGGTCAAAACAGCGACTTTCGTCCCGTTTCTGATTCGCAGATCAATCTCATCTGAAGTCAGTATCCTGCTTGTCAGCAGATTCTGCACACCAGTACATATTTATGTACCACACTCAGTATCTAAAATCCAATTTTAATACTAGTAGCGAACATATTTATGACAAACATATTTGAAGTCAGAGCTTTGCCCCTCTTCACTTCCTTCATGTCTACCTTGTCCATACGGCAGTCACGCTTCAGTGACCCTGTTTTCCATAATTTAGGTCGACATCTTGGGATATTTCCTATGTCTTCCCAGAAGATTATAATGATTTTGCCTTTTCCCTTTTTTCATGTCCCAGAAGCCTTTGGCCAAGCCTTGGCCTTCTAGAATGTCGAAATAAGATGCGCCTTGCGCTTCTTGCCTTATTGCAAACTTTGGCTTTGTCTCCTTCAGTATAGCCATTAACTCTCCAAGAGTTTACTATTGCAATTTAGTACTTCTAAGATCTAAGAATAGGTCTATGAAGATCCTTCAATTTCAATATCATACTATAAGGATCTAATCCTTTGTTCTGATTAAGAAATTAAGGAGTCTATTTGGCAAGCATAATGGATTAAGCACTAAAGTTATCATCACATGAATATTTCAAATATCATGTTCAACTATTTGCTCAACTCCGGGCTTAGGCTCGAGACGTCACTATATCAAATAAAGTAACTTCTCGGTTTCCAGGACTATCCTGAAATTTATTCCTAATTTGAAAATTAAAGTCGTTTAAAATATTTTCACCCAGGATTATGTTTTAAACACTAATCTTTCAATTATTTTGATTCTAATAGTCCAACTATTTAATCAACGATTTTAGGTACTATTTAATATAATGATTACTATAGTCTAACTATATAATCAACTATAATTTAATTGGTTAATTCAATTATATTAATTACTATAATCCAATTATAAAATCAACTATTAATTGAAATAGTTTGAATACAGTCCAACTGTTTTATTAAAACAACATTAAATATTAGTCCAACTAATATATTATTTATTTGAGGAAAAATTTGAAATGAGCACGTATGGCAAGCAACTAAAACGAATATTGCAAATTTAATACTTGCCTCCCACTATTTTTCGGCGAGCCTCTAACCCTCTGTTGAGTACTCGGGAAACCTTGTTTCCTAGTGGGCTAGGATCCCATTAAATAAAAAACAATCTTGACTTTGGCCAACAAATTGTATGATAATTAACTAGGTAGATCTCTAAGATCAATTGTATCCCATCCAATTCCTAGATCCAGTAGGTGGACATCCAAGTCCGAAACATATATCTTATATATGCCAATATATCCAATATATTACCTAACCTTTTTCCTCTGAATCAACTAAGCCTTGGCTTTGGCACAACAAACTTAGTGGTCCCAGTTAAGCGGAACCCATTGACCTTGGAAAGCTTTGTAATCAATGTCGATGGACAAGAAGTGATTTTGACTTTGGCCAATAAATCACAACTTGGACAAGACACAGATATGGAACAAAGCCTTCATGATTCAAACACATCCGCGACGGACAAAGGTCTTGACTTTGGCGAACAAACCAATGCCAGTCTTGGATCTTGAGTAAGAATCACTCAATGGAAGGAAAAACGCTTAATATGTTTTGAGGGTTTTTTCGCGTGTAATTGGCAACCAATTAATTATCTTTGTTAAGATCTCATCCTCATACACCCTTAAACATGCATTCTAAACACATAATAAGGAGCGTAAATAAATAAAGTAATAATGATATGCGGATGGATACTTAAACACATTGTTCCTAGAACAAATCTCTCCATCCTCTCTCCGCTAGCACAAATATTACTTCTATGCACAATTACATACATAACTTCTAAAGAAACCTCATTTACATTGAGGGGAATAGGTGAGAAGAGAAATACACAGAGTCAAGAGGTAATAGGCTGGACACGCAGGTTCAATTAATAAATTCTAAATTTATTATAACAATTTCCAAAATTGCCCTCACCCTTCTAATATCCATCTGATATACATTATTCATACATTGCATCCATGTATTCACACAAGCATGTTATCAATCAATCTAATCCAATTAATTAATCTGAATATTAATGACCATCCAATGTTCAAACCACGAATTGATTTTGCACGAGTCAAACTCATTTTGCGAATAAGTACTCAAAGTACGAATTCACGAATTATATTAAACTACAACATTAAATCCAATTTAATATGTATTTAATACTAATTCTATATTTAATTCCAAATTAAATATTACACTTTTTAATGTACCTTTATGACTTAGATTCTAAATCTAATCGCTACGGGTCTCAAAGCCCGATTAACATCCAATGTCAACTTAATTAAAGTCCAATGGGCTTTTAATTAATTTCTAAGGCATGGACTTTTGGTCAATATGGGTCAAACCCAAATACCAAAGTCCATTTAAGGAATCACCCTTATTTGCCAAGAAACCAATTTAGGCCTATTAGGCCCAATTAATATTAAAGGTCCATTCAGTCATAATTGGACTTTATGGATATGGTTTTGGGCCCAATTGGATCCAACCAATTAGCCTAAACCAAACTTGGCTCAACCAAGCCCATTAAGCCCAATTACAACTTTACAAGCCCAATTCCAAATTTAAGCCAAATTAATTTAATTTCAAAATTCCAAATTTCATAATTAAATAACCAAAGTGTATGCCATAATTAATTAACCAAATTAATATTTCCAAAACACCAATTTACTCAATTAATTATGCTCATTATCATCAAAACATGTCCAACACATTTTAATAAAAAAAATCACATCATTATACATGCTTTTAGTCACGGCATTTTAGGGTTTATTTGTCCAATTCAAAATTCAATCCAATTAAATCTCAAATCAACATTACCCAATGTTTTCCAACTCATCCAATGATCAAAAACATAAAATACCATGATATTAGGGCAATCATCATATTCGGCCAAGCCTTGATATTTGGGGAAAAATTGATCCAATCAATATTTCAACAAATTGACAATGCATAACACTATGTTATCATAATTTAAGCATATCCAAACAATCAATTTCATCAAAACATGCTCAAATTCAATTTTGCCCAAATTTTACCCTAATCAAGTTTCATGCTCAAAATGGCTCTGATACCAATTGTTGGGTTTCTATTAAGTCCCAAGATCTATTTCAAGCAATGAAAATCAGAGCGGACTATTCAGACATTAGAAGATTTGCTGAGATCGTATGTATTGACTTTTATTGGAGGATAGGACGAGCATTTACATCTGATAGAGTTTACCTACAACAACAACTTCCAGGCTAGAATCGATATGGCTTCATTTGAGGCTCTGTATGGGAGGCGATGTATGACTCGTGTTTGTTAGGGTGAGAGGATCAGATCCATGGTTCAGACTTAGTAAATATAACATATGAGAGGATCAGATTGTTGGGTTTCTATTAAGTCCCAAGATCTATTTCAAGCAATGAAAATCATGTGTGAATACTCAAAGAAATACGGCGGAATCATACTCACATTGATCGAATTGGATGCGACAAAGATCAAAACATTTCCTCCTCCATTGAAGCTCACGGCAGTGGACTGATTTGTCCTCCTCCATTTTCGGTCACCACCTCCGTGGAAGCTCCTCCAAGCTTTGAATGATGATTCCATGCTCATGAAATTAGTTCCCTATCACCTTAGGATGACTCTCTGTGCTAGCATTGGAAAACTTGCCACAAATTTTCCATTTCATTCTTAATGCTCTCGGTTTTGAAGAACAAAAATGAGAGAAATGGCCTCTTGGCCGAATGCAAAGAGAGGAGAGAAGGAATACCCTAGACCGAATGTAAGGGAAATAGAGAGGTGAGTGTGTGTTGGTTATTTGGTTTCCAAAACCTAATACCAAAAAATCAAAACCAAAAGTTGTATTAGCCTTTCCAAAAGTCAACAAATTTTGGAGCCAAAATTTGGCAATTAATTCCTTCCAACAACTCACATCACTCATGAATAGTGACTGGTTTTCAATCACTCAAAGTGACAAGACATCCATCACTTGAATAACGAGTGATGTGACGTGTGATGTGACTTGTGGGCCGCACTTGAATTCGAAATGCGAGTGCGCCTGCAAACACTCCCGGGCTCGGGTTCGCTAATTCCAAATTAACGAATTTTCCGTTGCGACGAAATTAAATATAATTTAATTAAATAACTTTGCCTAGCAAAATTACTATTCACGTCGCCTGCGAATTAATTCTAAATTAACTCGTTCGCCCGAATTAAAATCTAATTTTAATTCCGCGTTGAAATCCAATTTCGTATATATATATCGAATATATTATTTTATAGATTAATTCCAAATTAATCGTTCTCTCTCTTTAAATAATATTTTATCCCAGATAAAATAATTCCGTAATTAATCCCAGATTAATTTTTTCTCTCTTATAATTAATCCCAGATTAATAAAGTGTGAGTCATACGTCATCGGTGAATCTTCGGGAAGCGACCTATGAGATCCCCAGTTATGTTGGCAGTAAATCCGGCCGTCGGACTATCTGAACACGTACGTACCTAGTACTACGTTTTTACCGATTTACAAGACATGGTTGGCTTCTAGCAAAGCACCGTGCCTACCCAATTCTCCAGAAATATTCTTACTGGAATATATGATCTATATCAGGCGTAGTATACGTAGTATTACGTATTTCAATCCAGCATCGGATGTCACGTGCAAGGCCTGGGGCTGGAATTGTGTCTACCCCGTACGAAGAACATATCGGATCTCTGGTAACTCGTCTTTATAATCGGATAATCATGACCTAATCATATTATCCCGATGACTGCAGTACATAAGAGCACCAGTTCCGTATCCTACGTGATCATCATCTCCACTATGACTGAAGTGATACTTCCATCTCGACATCACACACAATACACTACGATTCTCAATATACCCAGAAGAGGCGTACACAGAACCGGTTAAAGCCCTGGACGAACAACCAAAGTATATTGATTGTCGCAAGTATTAGCGGTGCAAGTCTCAGGTTAAGACCAAATACACCTACCCTGATTCGGACTTCCATAGACACATAGTCATACTACCAATGGAATTCTGAGGGGTCTATCCAGAGCGAAGCTGTTTCCGTACCATCGGTAAACACAACCTCTTATTACACTTGCATGAGTATCATATACCCAAATATATGAGAACTATGATGTTATGCTCCCACAACGCGCACAAGTGTAATACCAGTCTATTCCGCATTATCGATGTCCTATCTCGATAATACTACGACTAGGGATATTTAATGATTAAACCTTTATAGATTGATATTGTCTCATATCATCTCAATCCGGAACTAATCACATGGACCTTCTATCATTTATATATCTAGGTAATCTAATTACAAATGATAAAAGGGAATTTCCTTTGTCACATAGTTAATTTGTACAACAACACCATGATCTGTACAAATAGTGATGCTATGGGTCATAATTGTCCAACACAGATTGATTCGAGCTAGACTGTTAGAGATGCAGAGTTGACAGAAGAGTTATGCTGACAAATGAATGAAGGATCATGAATTCCAAGTGGGGGATAAAGTCTTCTTAAGTGTCTCCATTTAGAATGAGGTACTAAGATTTGGCCAGAAAGAAAAGTTGGCACCGCGCTATATTGGCCTCTATGTGATTTTGGTGAGAGTAGGTAAAGTGGCATATCATTGGTCACTACCACTGGAATTTGAAAGAATTCATAAATTATTTCATTTATCAGTGCTGAAGAAATATGTTCCAAATACTACTCATATTTTATGGGCACAACCAGAGTGAGAACTTGACATATAAAGAAAAGCATGTGAAGATCGTAGAGGGAAAGGTTTAAGTATTGAGATTCATATGTATCCCTCTTGTGAAGGTCATGTGGATAGATCATCACATACATGAGGCAACTTGGAAGTGGAACAAGATCTGAGGGAGAAATCATTGGGGCAGTTGTGGAACCCCTAGCGTCGGATCGGTGTCCCACACAGCGTAAGTGGTCTAACCCAAGGATATCAGGGATATGTGTATTTTAAATATTTTAAAATATTTTAATGAAAACTACATTTCAATACGAGTCCGTGGGAAAAAATAAGGACCAAATCGGAGTCCGGATTCTCCTGAATGGAGAAAATGAAGTTTTAGTGTTCATCAACCCTCGGAGTCGCGACTCGGAGCCTTGGAGTCGAGACGCTCCAAAGTAAGAGAGCAATTGTGATAGATGAAGGTCTCGTCATCTCGATACGGAAGAGTGGGAGTCGCGATGCTCATAGGTCTGATGCTCAGTGTTGCGACGTGGAAGGTCAGTGTCGTGACGCTCTCCTAGTATGAGCAATTTCAACCTTCAAATCTATTCTAAACACTTCCAATTTCTCCTATCATTCAGTACACCTTAAAACCATTTTGATATCAAAACCAAATAGTACATGCATGTATTCTAAAACATGTATATAGTGTGTTGTGTGAGGAACGGACAAACCCGAGTGCAGCGGAAACCCGCCCGAGATCAAATCGCGAGTGAATAAAATATAATATATATATATTTTATAATTTTCGGCAGTCCTTAAAAATATGGGTTTAAAATTTTTAATTACAAACTTAAAATTTCCAATGCATTAAAACATTTTATGTATTAAAAATTACCATAAGTCCATTTAAAAATTTCAACACACTTTAATCAATTTATCAACTATTGACAAATTAGAACTAAGCATCCTAATTATTTCCAACACTTGAAAATAATCCAAACATACTAAAATTAATTTTCCAACATTTGAAAAATTAATTCAAGCATACAATATAATTTTCCAACTCTTGAAAAAATTAATCCAAGCATTCAAAATTAACATATCAATTATATACTAATTTTCAACACTCAAATGCTTCTAATTCCTCACTAACATGCTTCCTATTAATCCAACAAATCCACAACAATTTTTCTCAACTATAATCATCAAGAAATTGAACAATAAATTTACAAATTAAAATTTACCAACAATTCTTTCAAGCCTTTCCAATTGAGAAGGGTTGCATCCAAGTTTTTCCAATTCTTCCAAGCTTTGAGTCCTTTTAAATCTCTTCTCCTCCCCAAATTGAGGTTCCTTCTATCTCCACCAAATTGAGCTCTCCAAGAACAAATCTTGGTGATCAAAAGGTGGTTTGATCACTCAAGAGTAGCAACCATTTTCCCCAAATTTTAACTCTTAAAACCCTAGGAAAAGAAAACTTCAAGAACAATAATCAACCCTAACTCTTAAGGATTAATTCTATGCTTATGATAATTTATTTGGGTGACCTTTGGTGAGATATAGGCTTGATTTGAAAAACAAAATTAATTCTTTCTCTTGTTCTTTCGGCAAGCAGAGAGCAAAAGCAAGAAAATGAAAATTGCTTTCTTTTCGGCAGAGAGAGAGAAGAAAAACAAGCCTTAGACTTTGTTGTTCTCATTTTCTTTTTATTACTTTTTTTGGTCAACTGCAGTAATGGAGTGAAAAGAGAAAAGCATTTTATTTCTTTTATTCCTTTGATTTTAATAATAAAATAAAAGAAAAAACTAAACCAAGCCATAAATATAACCATGGTTTAAGGAATCTTTTATCTACACCACTTGTTTCAAAAAACAACTCAACCATAGTTAAATATCTCACCAACCAAGGTAACTAAATTGCAATTAAAAGATTTAGTTACTTTAACTAAAAACATTCAATTACATTAACTAAAGTTACTTTAATTAATTAAAACATTTATTTGTATAAACCAAGTAACTAATTTTATATATTAATTTAACAATTAAATTAATTTCACAAAATAATTACTAATTTAATGTAAATCAAATTTACATTTATTATACAATAAAAATTATATCAACTCTTGATATAAAATTAATTAATTCAATTCATCTCATGAATTATCGGATTAAACAATTTAATCCTAAAAACCCAAAAAATACTTTGTCAACATTTGACGAAAGGTCGCCCTAGTGCTCAACGAGTAAACTCAATATAATGGAACTCTCTAGGCTCACGTTTGGTTGTTATTTATATATATACATATATCTCATATACATGTATACATATTTCATGAAGGCCTGTCCACCTACAAATCATGACTAAACAACACGACACGTCGAACCATACAAGTCGAGGTTAAAACGCTAATGTATAATCCCTTCGTCATTTCTGTTTCCAATTGAGTAAGGTTATAGTTATACTGTCAAAACCTTATCTACTCAATATATGAAATTTTTCATCCTTATATTCCATTAATAAATAATATAGCAAAACTTTTTGAATATTATTTATAATGTCAAAGAAACAATTTCTTCAACGAACTTTCGGCCAAAAGATTTTCCAATTCTGAAAAATTTCAAACAAAATCCAACCATATGGACTGACGAATCCTCATATTAACACACACCGATCTTCGTGAGCATCGGTCTATACCTAACAGTCATCCAGAGGCCAGACCATGAAAGGTCTCTGACATGCATGGTATCAGGCACAGAGGATCACTCACAAGACCACCGTGGTGTCTCAAGTCAAAGGACCACAATAACTACTCAACTCGAAAAGATAACTATTGACAGTTTTATGGAATATCTATTAGTCATCTTTTATGAGTTAATTCAACATTCATTCAACTAATGAATATCTGCATTTCTATACGAACTTCCGCTAAGCTCACAGTCTGTTGAGACAAACCATATGTCCATTACATATATAGACAATGCACTAGTCTTACCAATATAATGACCGACCCATGTCAATATATCTAGACTAGGAATAATTTATATTCGAGAGAATGCGTGATATTTCTCAACACCATTTGCAACTCTTGCAACTATATCACCATATGTAGTAACTCTCGGGTCTTTACTAAATTCATATAAGGTTCCGAGTGTAACTCAAAATCTCTAACTCTTAGAGTAATCTAACAATTAGATTTACATTATATAAATAAAGTAAGAGTTTTACCATATTAATAAATAAAAAAACCATGATAAAATAAATATTATATTGCATAAATATCAAATATTCATACAAAAGTGAATGGTGCTCGATCACCATTTCCAACACTCCCACTTGATCTAGTGCCATTCACGATGGTATCTAATACCCATTGACTCCACGTGTTTCTCAAACACCTTGGGAGTTAAGGCTTTAGTTAGTGGGTCCGCTACATTTTCTTCAGTTCGTACTTTACAAACAATATCACCTCTAGCCAAAATTCTCTAATTATGTGATACTTTCGTTCCACATGCTTAGATTTCTGATGAGCGCGAGGTTCCTTGGCTTGAGCTATCGCACCATTGTTGTCACAGAATAACGGAATAGGATCTACTATAGATGGGACTACTCCAAGCTCCGCAACAAACTTTTTGATCCAGACAGCTTCCTTTGCAGCTTCTGAAGCAGCAATGTATTCTGCCTCGGTGGGTGGAATCAGCAGTCGAACCCTTGTTTGGTGCTTTTCCAACTAATGGCACCGCCATTGAGAGAAAACACAAACCCAGATGTAGACTTTCTATCATCTGGATCAGATTGAAAATCTGAATCCGTGTAACCTCTCAATTGTAAGTCATTTTCTCCATAAATGAGAAACTTATCCTTTGTACCCTTAAGGTATTTCAGATATGTTTCACAGCCATCCAATGGTCCTGACCCGGATCAGACTGATAACGGCTTGTAACACTTATAGCCATGCTGATATCAGGTCTGGTACATAACATGGCATACATTATGCTACCAACAGCGGAAGCATAAGGCTGGCTAAGCATTTTAGCCCTTTCATCATCTGTCTTAGGACACATTTTCTTAGACAGATGAATACCATGTTTGAAAGGCACATTGACTGTCTTACAGTCAACGAATTTTTACCTTTCTAAGATCAAATCAATGTACTTGGACTGAGAGAGTCCTATCAATCTCCTCGCTCTATCTCTATAAAGCTTTATACCTAGTATATAAGCGGCCTCTCCCAAATCCTTCATGGAGAAATTCTTACTGAGATAGGCTTTGACAGATTGTAACATACCTATATCGTTTCCGATAATAAGTATATCATCAACATAAAGCACTAAGAAGACTACCATGCTCCCACTAACCTTTTTATAGACACAGGATTCCTCTCCATTCTTAATGAAACCAGACGATCTGATCACATCATCAAAACGAAGATTCCAACTACGGGAAGCTTGTTTAAGTCCATAAATAGACCTTTTAAGCTTACATACCAGATTAGGATCTTTGGCGAATGCGAATCCCTCGGGTTGTTCCATATGGATATCTTCCTCAAGATTTCCATTCAGAAAAGCCGTTTTCACATCCATCTGCCAAATTTCATAATCATAGTGTGCGACAATAGCTAATAAAATCCTGATTGACTTAAGCATGGCTACAGGAGAAAAGGTTTCCTCATAATCAATACCTGATTTCTGAGTATATCCTTTTGCTACTAGTCGGGCCTTAAAGGTTTCAACCTTTCCATCGGGCCCCCGCTTCCTCTTGTAAACCCATTTACAACCGATAGGAACAATTTCCGTCGGGAAGCGGAACCAAGTCCCAGACTTGATTATCATGCATTGAGGCAATCTCGGATTTCATAGCTTCCAGCCATTTCTCCGCATCGATGTCTAACATCGCCTCTCTGTAAGTTAAAGGATCTTTTCTTCAATTAAGAAAACATCGAGTGTATCATCAGATGACGTCCTGTACCTGACAGGGGGTCTCGATATCCTTTGTGACCTACGAGGTGGTTGTGTCAAAGGTATCTCATCTTCTTGAACTTCTGGTTCTATCGTCGATTCAATGTTACTTTGATTGACTTCATCTAAATCAATCATTCTATGATCTGCACTTTCTAACACAAATTGTGTTTCTAAGAAAGTTGCATTCCGAGCAACGAACACATTTCGTTCTCGGGATCATAGAACTGATATCCCATGGAATTTTTAGGATATCCAATGAATCGATACTTGTACCCTCTAGGTGCAAGTTTATCCCGCTGTGCAACTCTTACATAGGCAGGACAACCCCAAATCTTAACATACTTAAGACTCGGTTTCTTTCCAGTCCATAACTCATACGGAGTAGTCGGAACGGCTTTCGATGGAACTTTGTTCAAAAGATGAGAGCAGTGTCTAGAGCATGGCCCCACAAGTATATTGGTAGATCAGTAAAACTCATCATCGATCGAACCATATCTAATAAAGTTCGATTCCTCCTCTCCGAAACACCATTGTGTTGAGGAGTGCCTGGAGGAGCATACTGAGCGAGAATCCCATTCTCTTTTAAATAACTCACGAACTCACTGCTCATGTACTCACCGCCCCGATCTGATCGAAGGCATTTCAAGAGTTTTCCGGTTTGTTTTTCTACTTCAAATCGGTATTCTTTGAACTTTTCAAAAGTTTCCGATTTGTGTTTCATAAGAAACACATAACCATATCGTGACAAATCATCGATAAAAGTTACAAAGTATTGAAACCCACCCATGGCAGCATGATTTAAAGGACCACATACATCGGAATGTACAAGTTCCAATAAATCATTAGCACGGTGTCCAACACCACTAAATGAGGATTTGGTCATTTTACCTTGAATACAATATTCGCAAACTGGTAAAGGTTCTATGGTTAGATCATCTATCACACCATCCTTAACTAGTTTGGTTAGGCGTTTTATGCCTATATGACCTAATCTCATATGCCAAAGTTCTGTGTTATTTATTTCTTCCGATCTTTTCCTTTTAGATTTCTCTATATTAAAGACATCACGATTTTGGTAAGAATGTAATGACCATCAACCATGGGACATGAAACAAGCAAAACATTCACATTATCATATAAATTCAAAAGACCATCTTTAATATTTACATGAAATCCTTCGCTGTCAAGTACAGGAAGTGAGATGATTTTCCGTATCATAGTCGGCACAAAATAACAGTTATTAAGTTTAATATTACATTCATCAGAGAGTTTCAAAACAAAATTCCTACTGCTTCAACTTGTAGAGAATCTCATTCCCTACTCGCAGCTGGATCTCTCCCGGCTTCAATCTTCTAGTTTCCCTCAGATCCTGCAACGAATTGCAAATGTGAGAGGGACAAGCGTGTCAACACCCAAGTCGAACTAGAATCAAAAGCAAGTGTAATGTCAATAATAGGAAAACAAATACCTGAGGGAGCTTTCTTCAAAGAGGCTAAATATTTCGGACAGTTGCGTTTCCAGTGTCCAAGCATGTCGCAGTGGAAACATTTTCCTTTTGCAGCATCTGTCTTCACCTTTGGCTTAGAAACCCCTGCGGAAAGCAACCTTTGGACCTTTACCTTTAACTTTCTTCTTCTTTTTCTGTTTCTTCCCTGCCGGCTTATGAGAAGCCTGAGAAGGTCCAGAAGAAGAACCACCAGTGACCATGAAAGCAGAACTATTCTTATTCATGTCTTCTTGAGCCGTCAGCAACATATTGTGCAACTCAGAATAGGTGGGAAGCATCTTATGCATGTTAAAGTTAACGATAAGGTCATTGAAAGACTTAGGAAGAGATGCGAGAATCACACTATTCCCGAGGCGGTTATCAATAGGAATATCCATCCTTTCAAGCTCTTCGATACAGTCTATTAGCCTCATCACATGTGGGCTAACAGGTTTTCCCTCCGGGGAAAAGTATGGAAAAGCTCGACAGCCACCCTATGCATCTCTACCTGTGGTCGATCACTGAATAGTTCCTTCATATGCATCAAAATGGATCCGGAATCAGGCATCGGCATATACTTCCTCTGTAGTTCCGGCACCATAGATCCCAAGATGTATGACCGGACTTTCCGATCATCATCCTTCCATTTGATGAACGTCTCACGTTCTTCATCTAAAGCGTCATCCTGAACCCTTGCGGGCATTGGACGATCAAGAACATATTCAAGTTGCTCCGCTTGGCAAAGAATTCGGAGATTCATGAGCCAAACATTATAGTTAACAGCACCCTGGAGCCTATGCGTATCAAGTATACGCGAAAGCGGGTTCGACACAGACATTCTATCTACACAAGGATAAAATAAAGCAGAAATTAATATTTAAATATCATGATAAAAACACTAAATAGAATATGGATTTACTTTTTCTATAAAGTGCCCTCGCATTGTCTTACATATTCTTTATAATCTCTACAAACAAGAATACGGAAATTTAACTCTTAAATCTCACAAAGCAAAGTAGATCCTTCTTGACATTTACGCAAATCTCACGCTTTAGCAATATTGACCTTTGTAAATTCGAGAAGGTAGACAACTATTGTCAATTGCATCTCATACAACTCTTATATTCGGTCCTAAATCAAATCTCATCCTCACGCTTTAGCAATATTGGATAGTTCAATTTTTTAGATCAACTTGTCTATTGCCGAAAGTAAGATACTAATATTAACCTCACGCTTTAGCAATATTGGATAATACTTTCTCTTAAATTCGACTCATCTCATGCTTAACTGGAATAGTAAAAAACATTATAACCAATCCCTCACGCTTTAGCAATATTGGGAATAATCACAATGGTTTCACTAACACCGTATAGACAAGCCGGACCATGTCATATTTTCAACTAAAATAATAACAATTAATGATCTAGCGTAGAGATTTTTCCAAAGTCAAATGCATACAAATATATAAAATGTATGCATGTCCAAAAATGCCTAAAAATGTAATTCACATTAAATGTATGCATGGGCATTTTATAACATTGAGAAAAATTGTAAGGAAGATGAACAATTAGAAGCACGTATCGCTCTGATACCACTTGTTGTGTGAGGAACGGACAAACCCGAGAGTGCGGAAAGCGAAACCCGCCCGAGATCAAATCGCGAGCGAATAATAAAATATATATATATTTTTTTAATTTTCGACAGTCCTTAAAAATAGTGGGTTTAAAAATTTTAATTACAAACTTAAAATTTCCAATGCATTAAAACATTTTCATGTATTAAAAATTACCATAAGTCCATTAAAAATTTCAACACACTTTAATCAATTTATCAACTATTGACAAATTAGAACTAAGCATCCTAATTATTTCCAACACTTGAAAATAATCCAAACATACTAAATTAATTTTCCAACACATTTGAAAAATTAATTCAAGCATACAATATAATTTTCCAACTCTTGAAAAAATTAATCCAAGCATTCAAAATTAACATATCAATTATATACTAATTTTCAACACTTCAAATGCTTCTAATTCCTCACTAACATGCTTCCTATTAATCCAACAAATCCACAACAATTTTTCTCAACTATAATCATCAAGAAATTGAACAATAAATTTACAAAT
Source organism: Zanthoxylum bungeanum (assembly GCA_019454045.1). Taxonomy (NCBI): domain Eukaryota; kingdom Viridiplantae; phylum Streptophyta; class Magnoliopsida; order Sapindales; family Rutaceae; genus Zanthoxylum; species Zanthoxylum bungeanum. The sequence continues at coordinate 27,461 of SKCR01017432.1, read as the reverse complement.
TAAATTTTACCAACAATTTCTTTCAGGCCTTTCCAATTTGAGAAGGGTTGCATCCAAGTTTTCCAATTCTTCAAGCTTTGAGTCCTTCAAATCTCTTCTTCCTCCACCAAATTGAGCTCCTTCTATCTCCACCAAATTGAGCTCCTCCAAGAACAAATCTTGGTGATCAAAAGGTGGTTTGATCACTCAAGAGTAGCAACCAATTTTTCCCCAAATTTTAACTCTTAAAACCCTAGGAAAAGAAAACTTCAAGAACATAATCAACCCCTAACTCTTAAGGATTAATTCTATGCTCATGATAATTTATTGGGTGACCTTTGGTGAGATATAGGCTTGATTTTGAAAAACAAAATTAATTCGTTTCTCTTGTTCTTTCGGCAAGCAGAGAGCAAAAGCAAGGAAAATGAAAATTGCTTTCTTCGGCAGAGAGAGAGAAGAAAAACAAAGCCCTTAGACTTTGTTGTCTCATTTTCTTTATATTACTTTTGGTTGGTCAACTGCAGTAATGGAGTGAAAAGAGAAAAGCATTTATTTTCTTTTTATTCCTTTGATTTTAATAATAAAATAAAAGAAAAAACTAAACCCAAGCCATATATATAACCATGGTTTAAGGAATCTTTTATCTACACCACTTGTTTCAAAAAACAACTCAACCATAGTTAAATTATCTCACCAACCAAGGTAACTAAATTGCAATTAAAAGATTTTAGTTACTTTAACTAAAACATTCAATTACATTAACTAAAGTTACTTTAATTAATTAAAACATTTATTTTATAAACCAAGTAACTAATTTTATATAAATTAACAATTAAATTATTTCACAAAAATTACTAATTTAATGTAAATCAAATTTACATTTATTATACAATAAAAAATTATATCAACTCTTGATATAAAATTAATTAATTCAATTCATCTCATGAATTATCGGATTAAACAATTTAATCCTAAAAACCCAAAAAATACTTTGTCAATATTTGACGAAAGGTCGCCCTAGTGCTCAACGAGTAAACTCAATATAATGGAACTCTCTAGGCTCACGTTGGTTGTTATTATATATATATACATATATATCTCATATACATGTATACATATTTCATGAAGGCATGTCCACCTACAAATCATGACTAAACAACACGACACGTCGAACCATACAAGTCGAGGTTAAAACGCTAATGTATAATCCCTTCGTCATTTCTGTTTCCAATTGAGTAAGGTTATAGTTATACTGTCAAAACCTTATCTACTCAATATATGAAATTTTTCATCCTTATATTCCATTAATAAATAATATAGCAAAACTCTTTTTGAATATTATTTATAATGTCAAAGAAACAATTTCTTCAACGAACTTTCGGCCAAAAGATTTCCGGAATATATTCTAAAAATTTCTGGAAACAAAATCCAACCATATGGACTGACGAATCCTCATATTAACACACACGATCTTCGTGAGCATCGGTCTATACCTAACAGTCATCCAGAGGCCAGACCATGAAAGGTCTCTGACATGCATGGTATCAGGCACAGAGGATCACTCACAAGACCACCGTGGTGTCTCAAGTCAAAGGACCACAATAACTACTCAACTCGAAAAGATAACTATTGACAGTTTTATGGAATATCTATTAGTCATCTTTTATGAGTTAATTCAACATTCATTCAACTAATGAATATCTGCATTTCTATACGAACTTCCGTAAGCTCACAGTCTGTTGAGACAAACCATATGTCCATTACATATATAGACAATGCACTAGTCTTACCAATATAATGACGACCGACCATGTCAATATATCTAGACTGGGAATAATTTTTATTCGAGAGAATGCGTGATATTTCTCAACACCATTTGCAACTCTTGCAACTATATCACCATATGTAGTAACTCTCGGGTCTTTACTAAATTCATATAAGGTTCCGAGTGTAACTCGAAATCTCTAACTCTTAGAGTAATCTAACAATTAGATTTACATTATAAAAAATAAAGAATAACGAATACCATATTAATAGATAAAAAAAAACATGAAAAATAAATATTATATTCATAAATATCAAATATTCATAAAAATTGAATGGTGCTCGCTCGATCACCATTTCCAACATATAGTTGTTTGAATCAAAAAACACAAACCAATTTAGAATCCCACTATGAAATGTCTCATGAACAATTCTAGTTCAACCAAAGGTGGTCAAATGATTCTAGAATGGTAGTCATAGCTCTAAGCTTTAATCTAGAATTCCAAACTCTAATTAATTGTTCTATGTCCAACATGAACTTATTTGACCTAATTAACAAGCATATGTGTTTATACTTCAAAAGTATCCTAACATAATTTATTAGCCTTATTTCAACTTTAAGTTATGTAATCATGCATCCAATACATAATTCATCACTATATGTCTCACTAATGAAAACTCACTAATGAATAACATAGCTTAAGAGAAGTTTACACTTACCTAGTAAGCTTAATGAAAAGATCCAATCTTCTTCTATTTGTTGAAATGGTTAGAGAACTTTCAAGGTTTGCAAGCTTGTCTCCAAGATCCAATCTTGATTCCAATACTAGCAAGCTTCACTCCAAGATTCAATCTTGATTTCTCCAAGCTTCTCTAAACACTTCAATAACTAAGGATAATTTCTCCAAGAATTTGCTTGTATTTAGCTTTCTTAAACTTAATTAAAACATTCCTAAAGCTATCTATTTATAGCCAAACTTAGACAATTTTTAATTAATAAAATTTCTAATCAACTTTTATGTGGGCTTAATCTAATTTGCCCAAATATGTATAATTAGGTGTGACTAATCTACTTTGTCTACCACTTTGATTTAATCCAATTAAATCAAGACAAAGATTGGGAATTGATTAGTTCAATATTTTCCACTTTGATTTAATCCAATTAAATCAAGCCAAAAACACCTATAATTACATAGTTGTAATTACCATAATATCCTCAAATGGTAGAGATAATTTTGAAATTATGACAAATCCCTTGTGTAAATATTGAATTAAGGCAATTAATCTAATTGGGTCAAAGTAAATAATCAATGTTATCCAATAACACTTGATTATCTTAGTTGATAATTATAATATCGAATATTATCTTTTATAAAAAATAATCGACAACTCAAGTGCTCAACGAGTACACTTCATATTAAGTTCAGACATGTACGTCCTATAAGCCTAGCTAATATGTATGTAATTCGGCCACCCACGAATTCGCGAAGAACATGAACGACCTTTCTGAACTATACAAGTCGAGGTCATCACATATGTTTAACAATCCCTCCGTCGTAGGCTATTCAAGTTTTTCTTAGGAAACATAGAATACACCGTCAAGTTTCCAAGACACACATCTCATGTCGACATGTCCACAATTTTTATAACTGATGTGATCCACCCTAGGTGATCGACTTTGGCCAAAGTTTTAAGAATCGTGACTTACTTATATAGATACCTAAACCCCTTATAATACACATACGGGCTGACGGATTCTATCTTGATTTGCACTTGATTAACGAGTGCATCGGTCCACACCCAACGAACATCTACAGGCCAGACCATGAAGGGTTTCTAACATACATGCCATCAAAGTGTAGAGGATCTCACACAAAATCTATGATATCATATATTCAAAGGATCACATATGCTACTCAACTCAAATATATTCCTATTGGCGGTGACGTGTACTTCCAACTATTAGGAATCGCCTGTGAGTCATTCAGTATTCGATCCAACCAATACCCACACGTCTATACGAGCTTCCAAAGCTCATGGTACATCAGGTTTAAACCATTGGAACTCCAATTCCAATATACGACATGTGCTAGTCTTCTAGGTTATAGGAATTCGACCATATTCCAAAACCAACAACTAAGAATATTTTCTTTAAGAATAGTTTACAATAGTAATATTTATCCCAATGTCGAACCACCTAGTGTCCAGTATTACTACAAGACTATTCTAAGGTCGATATCATTCTTAGCATATTTATACAGTAATCTAATATAAATAATGACAATACCATTAATAAGGTATGAAATGAAAATGTAGTTATTTTATTAATAAATAATAAAATATACAATACATTATTCGGATTGGCACTCCAAGCACCAACTCCAACAAACTCTCACTTGCTTAGTGCCACTATGGATGGTACCGCAGTCTCATCTTCTCCATATGTTTATCAAATAACTTAGGAGGTAAGGCCTTTGTAAGCGGGTCTGCTATGTTGTCTTGTCCTTGAACATTCAAGACTGCTATATCTTTTCGTTCAACAATCTCTCTAACTACTCGTTATTTCCTTTCTACGTGCTTAGAATTTAAATGTGCCATCGGCTCCTTAGCCTGCGCAATGGCTTCGCTATTATCATAATATAATGGGATCGAATCCGTAATACTAGGCCAACGCCAAGTTCTGTGATACAAATTCTAATCCATACAGCTTCTTTAGTAGCTTTTGAAACCGCTATAAATTATGCCTCAGTGGTGGAATTAGTTGTTGAGTCTTGCTTTGAACATCTCCAACTAACCGCACCACCTCAAAGGGTAAATATGTATTCTGATGTATATTTTCTATCATTTGGATCTCCCTAGGGTCGGATCGGTGCCCCGCGTAACGGAAGTGGGGTAACCCAAGTATATCAAGTATAAGTGTATTTTAAAATATTTTAATGATAACTACATTCTGATACGAGTCCGTACGAAAAAACAGAGACCAAATCAGAGTTCGAAAACTCTGAAATGTAAAAAATGAAGTTTTAGTGTTCATCAGCCCTCAGAGTCGTGACACATAGCCTTGGGAGTTGATGTTGGACAATTATGACCCATAGCGTCACTATTTGTAAAAGACATTGTGTTTTTGTACAAATTAATTATGTAGCAAAGGAAATTGCCTTTTATCATTTCGTAATTAGATTACTTAAATGTAAATGATGAAAGTCCTTATGATTAGTTCTGGATTGAGATGATATGAGACAGTATCAATCCATGATGTTTTAATCATTAAATATCCCTAGTCGTAGTATTATCGAGACTGGACATCGATAATGCGGAATAGACTAGTATCGCACTTGTGCGTGTTATGGAAGCGTAACAGCATAGTTCTCATATATTTAAGTATTGGATACTTATGCAAGTGTGGTAGGAGGTTGTGTTTACCGATGGTACGGAAACATATTCGCTCTGGATAGACCCCTCGGAATCCCATTGGTAGTATGACTATGTGTCTATGGGAGTCCGCATCAGGGTAGGTGTATTTGGTCTTAACTTGAGACTTGCATCGCTAGTACTTGCGACAATCAATACGCTTTGGTTTTGGTCGTCCAGGACTTTAACAGGTTCTGTGTACGCCTCTTCTGGGTTTATTGAGAATCGTAGTGTATTGGGTGTGATGTCAAGACGGAAGTATCACTTTAGTCATATAGAGATGATGGTCACGCATGGATACATAACTGGTTCTCTAAAGGGTTACAACCATCGAGATAATATGACTAGGTCATGATTATCCGATAATAAAGAGACTAGTTGCTAGTGATCTGATATATCCTTCGTACGGGGCAGACACTATTCCAGCCCCAGGCCTTGCATGTGACATCTGATACTGGATCGCAATACGCAATATTACGTATACTACACCCGACATAGATTATATATTCCATTAAGAATATTTCTGGAGAATTGGGTAGGCATGGCGCTTTGCTAGAAGCCAACCTTGTCTCGTAAATCAGGTAAGAACGTAGTACGAGGTACGTACGTGTTCGGATAGTCCGACGACCGGATTTACTGCCAACATATCCAGGGATCTCTTGGGTCGCTTCCCGAAGATTCACCGAAGACGTATGATTCAAACTTTATTAATCTGGGATTAATAGCGGAGAAACTTTACTATTTGAAGAGAGAGAACGATTAATTTGGAATTCATTGATAAAATAATATATTCGATATATTATACGAAATTGGATTTCGACGCGGAATTAAAATTGGATTTTAATTCGGGCTAACGAATTGATTTAGAATTAATTCGCTAGCGATGTGAATAGTAATTTTGCTAGGCATAATTATTTAATTGAATTTGATTTAATTACGTCGCAACGAAAAATTCGTTAATTCGGAATTAACGAACCTGAGCCCGGAATGTGTTTGCGACACCACTCCGATTTTGAATCAAGTGCGGCCACAAGTCACATTGCGAGTCACATCACTCATCACATCAGTGATAGATGTCAAGTCACCTTTTTGGTGAGTGACATGCAGTCACTATTCATGATGTTGGTTGCTGTGGGCATTTAATGCAATTTTGGAGACAAAATTTTGGTTGACTTTTGGAAAGGTTATACCAAATTTTGGTAATAGTTTTTTCATTATGTTTTTTGGAAAACAAATAACAAAAGAATTGAAAAACTCTCTCTCTCCCTAATAGATAAAAACTGTGAGCCTCTTGGAGAAGGAAGAAGAATTTTTTTTCTTCCTAACTTGCTAGCACATTCAAGGATCAATACAAGGTGATAGGGAAACCGAACTTAGAGCTTGGAATCTGTTGGAAGCTTGGAGCTTGTTCATCTTCTTCAACAAAATCTTGCTTTGGCCGAAAGCTTCAACAAGGAGGAAAATTTTGTTGATCTTCGCATCCAAAAGTCGTTCTTTGTAAGTATGTTTCCGCCATACTTCTTATGAGTATTCATTCTTTTCATTGCTTATATTGATCTTGGGACCACCTTAGAAACCACAATGGTATCAGAGCAAGGTTTAAGCATGAAAAATATTAGGGTAAAATTTGGGTAAAAATGATTTGAGCATGATTTGATAAAATTGATTGATTGGGTATGCTTGAATGATGATAACATAGTGTTATGCATGATCAATTTCATGAATAATAAATTGGATTAATTTTTCCCCTTAATCTTGGCTTGGCCGAGAGTTTGGTACCCTAATAAGTCATGGTATTTTTGTTTTTTTGATCATTGGATGAGTTGAAAAACATGGGTAATGTTGATTTGAGATTTAATCAGATTGAAAACGAAATCGGACAAATAAAACCCTAGAATGCCGTGAGTTGATAAGCATGTAATGAGATGATTTTTTTATTCAAAAATATTGGACATGAGTTGAACAAATTAATACATGATTAATTGATTAAATTTGTGTTTTGGAAATATTAATTTAGATAATCAATTAATGTATTACACTTGAATTAATTGAATTTTGAAATTTGGAATATTGAAATTTAATTAATTGGGCTTGATTTTGAATTGCTTATAATTGTTGTATTTGGGCATAATGAGCTTGGTTGGGCCAATTTGGTTTAGGCCAATTGGATTGGATCCAAATTGGGCCTAAATCATTCCATTAAGTCCAAATATAATAAATGGGCTTTAAATGTTTAATTGGGCCTAATGGGCCAAAATTGGTTTCTTGGCAAATAAGAGTGATTCCTTACTTGGGCCTTGGTATTTGGGTTTGACCCATATTGACCAAAGACCATGCCTTATGAAATCAATTGAAAGCTCATTGGACTTTTAATTAAACTACATTGGATGTTAATTGAGCTTTGAGACCCATTAAGATTAGATTTGGAATCTAAGTCGTTAAAGCGCATTAAAAGTGCAGTTATTTAATTTAGAATTAAATATTGAATTAGTATTGAATACATATTAAATTAGATTTAATTAAGTAGTTCGATTTAATTCAAGAATTCGTACTTTGAGTACTTATTCTAAAATGAGTTGGACTCGCGCAAATCAAATCATTGTTTGAACATAGGATGATCACAAATATTCAAAGATTAATTAATTTGATTAGATTGATTGAATAACATGCTTGAATGAATACATGGATGTGATGAATGAATAGCATATATCGGAAAGATATTAGAAGGGAAATGGCAATTTAGGAAATTGTTGTAAATTTAGAATTTATAAATTGGACCTGCGTGTCCACCCTTCTCTCTTTATTGATTCTTTGTATTCTCTTCTCACCTAATTCCCTTCATTGTTAATGAGGTTTCTTTTATTGTATTATGTAATTGGGTAGAGGTTGGAATAGTGCTAGCCGGGGAGAGGAAATCGAGTGATTTGTTCTAGGAATAATTTGTTAAATATCCATCCGCATATCGTTATTAATTTACTTTTTGCGCCTTATTATGCTTTTAGAATGCATGTTTAAGGGTGTATGATGAGACCTAACAAAGATAATAAATTGGTTTCCAATTTACGCGAAAAACCCTCAAAACATATTAAGCGTTTTCCTTCCTTTGAGTGATTCTTACTCAAGATCCAAGATTGGCACTGGTTTGTTGGCCGAAGTCAAGACCTTTGTCATTTGCGGATGTGTTTGAATCATGAAAGCTTTGTTCCATATCGGTGTCTTGTCCAAGTTGTGATTTGTTGGCCAAAGCCAATATCACTTTTTGTCCATCGACATTGATTACGAAGCTTTCCAAGGTCAATGGGTCCCGTTTAACTGGAATCATTAAGCTTATTGTGCCAAAGCCAAGGCTTAGTTGATTCAGATGAAAATGTTAGGAAAATATATTGGATATATTGGCATATATATTGTATATATGTTTCGGACTTGGAGGTCCACCTACCGGATCTAGGAATTGGATGAGATCCAATTGATCTTCGAGATCTACCTAGTTAAATATCATACAGCTTGTTGGCCAAAGTTAAGGTTGTGTGTTATTAGACGGGATCCTAGCCCACTAGGAAACTAGGTTTCCCGAGTACTCCACAGAGGGTTATAGGCTCGTAGAAAAATAGTGGGAGGCTAGTATTGAATTTGCAATTTCGTTCAAATACTTAACTTTATGCGCTTTCAAATTATTTCGTCAAAATTATTTTATTAGTTGGACTAATATTGTGTTATTTTTCTTGTAACAGTTAGACTGTACCCTTACATTGTTAATTGGATAGTTGGACTATCGTAATTAAAATGACTGGAAAGAACAGTGTCCAGGACATCATCATGGGGGATAATGTCTTTAACGACACTAACGTTTCCAATTAGGAAATGAATCTAAGGATAGTTCTTGGATCTGAGAGGCTGCTATATACTATAGAGAGACCTCTTGGGCCTAAGCCCCGACCTGATCAGTTGCTTGAGCTAGAGCTTTGGAAGACTCATAGCGATGATAATGCAACTGCTCAATCGGTAATGCTTGCCGCTATGACTCAGCAATTCCGTCGACAGAACAATGGATTGGATCCCTATACAATGTTGGCGAAGTTGAATGATCTACACCGATCTAATCTTAGATCGCAAAGATATGAGTTACAGAAGAAGCTCTTCCGCGCTCGGATGTTGGAGGGTACATCTATTGAACATCATGTGACACATATGATTGCCGACATCGAGCAGCTTGGAAAAATGGGGATTATCTTTGAGATAGAGACCTCTATAGATTTGATCTTACAGTCTCTCCCCGACACTTGGAGTGGGTTTATCATGAACTACAATATGATGAACCAAGAGCAGACTCTTGGAGAGTTGATGTCCACGCTGCGTGAGGCAGAAAATGAGCTTCTTAAGGGCAAGAAGCGCAAGGCGTACTTCGCTTCTACATCTCGGACTCTGAGGGCTGGGCCCAAGGCTACTGGAGGTGTCAAGAAGAAGAAGAAGAAGAAGAAGGGCAATGCCAAATCGTCAAAGGCTTCTGGGAAGCCCAAAGACAAATCCCAAGATGTTTGTCTTCAGTACGGACAGCGGGGTCACTGGAAGCGTGACTTCCGCGAGTACAAGGTATTCAGGAAGGAAATCAAGGCGGGCAAGGCAACGGCCTCAGGTATGTTTGTTATAGAAATAAACATGACTACTTCTAGTTTTAAAAATTGGATTTTTTATTCTAGTTGTGGTACTCACATTTGTACTGCTGTGCAGGATCTGTGGATTAGCAGGAGACTGGCTTCAGGAGAGATTGACCTCCGTGTTGGAAATGGGACACCAGTCGCCGTTTTGGCCGTTGGCACTTTTGTTTTAGAACTGCCCTCGGGGCATGTACTTGAACTTACATACTGTTATTATGCACCTAGTTTGACTAGGAATATTAATTCTGTATCTATGCTACCCCAATGTGGGTACACTTTTATATTTAGAAACACTGGGTGTTTTATGTATAAAAATGATATAGAAATTTGCACTGCTGTTGTAAATAATGGTCTTTATATTTTGAATATAAACCAATCTCAAAATGTAACAAACAAAATGCTTAAAGTAAGTCATAAATATGAAACTTATATGTGGCATTGTCATCTGGGACACATAAACAAGACTCGCATATCCACACTTTCGAAGAGTGGGTACTTGGACGGATTTGATCCAAATTCATATGACGTCTGCGAATCTTGCTTATTAGGCAAAATGCCTAAATCACCTTTTAGCGGTAAAGGTGTACGTGCCACTGAACTGTTAGCCCATGTTCATAGTGACGTTTGTGGGCCCATGTCTAGCCAGGCTAGAGGTGGATATGAATACTTCGTAACCGTTACGGACGATGCATCGCATTATGGTTATGTGTATCTTATGAGACACAAGTCGAAAACTTTTGAGAAATTCAAAGAGTTTCGACACGAAGTTGAAAAACAGACCGGTAAAAGTATTAAGACATTACGGTCGGACTGTGGTGGAGAATACTTGAGTAATGAGTTTCTTGACTACTTGAAAGAATATGGTATTCTTTCACAGTGGACTCCTCCCGGAACACCGCAATTAAACGATATGTCCGAACGGAGCTACTTATTTCCTTATGGGGATATGCATTAAACAGTGCAATACTTATCTTGAATAAGGTTCCGTCAAAGTCTGTTCAACAGACACCATATAAGATATGGACAGGAAAGAAACCAGGTTTCTCATTCCTGAAGATTTGGGGTTGCTGGGCATACGTCAAACGTTTGGAAGGTACCAAACTTGAACCCAAATCGGATAAATGCCTATTTGTAGGATATCCTAGGGAAACCAAAGGATATTACTTCTATAACCCACGAGAGAACAAAGTTTTTGTTGCTCTACATGCGGTTTTCCTTGAGAAGGAATTACTAAATGCAGTGATAAGTGGGAGGAAAGTAGAACTCGATGAAAATCAGAGTGATACTATTCCTGGCATAGAATCCTCAACGGAACATGAACAGTTCATTAGGGATGAAGCTGTACCACAATCTTCGAATACACAAGGACCGCGTAGGTTGGAGATAGTCAGAAAACAACCTGAGATGTATGGGTTTCCGATCTCACCTTATGTGGATATCAATCTCATTGAGGAAGACGAGCCAGCTACGTATGAGGAAGTGATACAAGTTATCAATTCCGCTTTATGGCAAGATGCCAGGAAGTCCGAAATGGATTCCATGTATATCAACCAAGTTTGGACACTGGTTGATGCACCAGAAGGCGTAAAGCCTATTGGTTGCAAATGGATCTTCAAGAGGAAGACCGACATGGATGGCAACGTATAAACGTACAAAGCTAGGCTTGTAGAAAAGGGGTATCGTCAACGACATGGTGTCGATTACGACGAAACTTTCTCACCCGTTGCCATGATTAAATCCATTCGGATAATGCTTGTTATTGCTGTATATTTCGATTACGAGATATGGTAGATGGACGTCAAAACCACTTTCCTTAACGGAAACCTGTTGGAGGATGTTTATATGCAACAGCCTGACGGTTTTTTCGTGCCTAAACATGCAAAAAAGGTTTACAAGTTAAATCGGTCCATTTATGGACTGAAGCAAGCATCGCGTTCTTGGAACCAACCTTTTGATGAGATCATAAAAGAATATGATTTCGTTCAAAATGAAGATGATCCTTGTGTATACAAGAAGGTTAGTGGGAGCGCACTGACTTTCATTGTCCTTTATGTTGATGATGTATTGCTTATGGGCAATGACATTCCCATGTTAACATCGGTGAAAGCTTGGCTTTCATTAAAATTCTCCATGAAAGATCTGGGAGAAGCAACCTTTATTCTGGGAATAAAGATCTACCGGGATAGATCTAGAAAGCTACTTGGACTCTCCCATAGCACGTACATTGACAAAGTGTTGAAAAGATTCAACATGGATCAGTCCAAGAGGGGACTGTTGCCAGTGTCACATGGCGTCACTCTATCAAAGGACATGTGTCCTAAAACTCAAGATGAGAGAGACAACATGAGTCAGATACCGTTCGCCTCGGCAGTCGGATCGATCATGTATGCCATGATATGTACGTGACCTGATGTCTCCTATGTTTTGAGCATGTGTAGTCGCTATCAGGCCGATCCAAGTGAAGGTCACTGGATACGGTTAAGAATATCCTTAAATATCTTAGAAGAACTAAGGATGCTTTCTTAATCTATGGAGATGGAGAACTTGAGGTAATTGGGTATACCGATGCAAGTTTCCAAACCGATAAAGACGACTGTAAGTGGCAATCTGGGTACATGTTTTGTTTGAATAACGGAGCAGTGAGCTGGAAATCTTCCAAGTAAGAGACTGTTGTCGATTCAACAACAGAAGCGGAGTATATCGTTGCAGCTGAAGCAGCAAAAGAGACAGTTTGGATCCGAAAATTCCTAATTGGATTAGGAGTAGTTCTGTTAGCAGTTGAGCCCGTTCCATTGTATTGTGACAATAACGGGGCTATAGCACAGGATAAGGAACCGCAGTCTCATCAAAGATCAAGCATGTTCTTCAACGTTTCCATTTGATTCGTGAGATCATACATCGCGGCGATGTGAAGATCGAGAAGGTCGCATCAGATGACAACATTGCAGATCCGCTGATGAAAGCTATTCATCAGCAAAAGTTTGAGCGACATGTACATAGTTCAGGTGTTAGATGCTTGAGTGACTGGCTATAGGCCAAGTGGGAGATTGTTGGACAATTATGACCCATAGAGTCACTATTTGTAAAAGACATTGTGTTTTTGTACAAATTAATTATGTAGCAAAGGAAATTGCCTTTTATCATTTCGTAATTAGATTACTTAAATGTGTGAATAATGAAAGTCCTTATGATTAGTTCCGGATTGAGATGATATGAGACAGTATCAATCCACGATGGTTTAATCATTAAATATCCCTAGTCGTAGTATTATCGAGACTGGACATCGATAATGCGGAATAGACTAGTATCGCACTTGTGCGTGTTATGGAAGCGTAACAGCATAGTTCTCATATATTTAAGTATTGGATACTTATGCAAGTGTGGTAGGAGGTTTTGTTTACCGATGGTACGGAAACATATTCGTTCTGGATAGACCCATCGAAATCTCATTGGTAGTATGACTATTTGTCTATGGGAGTCCGCATCAGGGTAGGTGTATTTGGTCTTAACCTGAGACTTGCATCGCTAGTACTTGCGACAATCAATACGCTTTGGTTTTGGTCGTCCAGGACTTTAACAGGTTCTGTGTACGCCTTTTCTGGGTTTATTGAGAATCGTAGTGTATTGGGTGTGATGTCAAGACGGAAGTATCACTCCAGTCATATGGAGATGATGGTCACGAAGGGATACAGAACTGGTTCTCTAAAGGGTTGCAACCATCGGGATAATATGACTAGGTCATGATTATCCGATAATAAAGAGACTAGTTGCTAGTGATCTGATATATGCTTCGTACGGGGTAGACATTATTCCAGCCCTAGGCCTTGCATGTGACATCCGATACTGGATCGCAATACGCAATACTACGTATATTACGCCTGACATAGATTATATATTCCATTAAGAATATATCTGGAGAATTTGGTAGGTATGGCGTTTTGCTAGAAGCCAACCTTGTCTTGTAAATTGGTAAGAACGTAGTACGAGGTACGTACGTGTTCGGATAGTCCAACGACCGGATTTACTGTCAATATATCCATGGATCTTTTGGGTCGCTTCCCGAAGATTCACCGATGACGTATGATTCGAACTTTATTAATCTGGGATTAATAGCGGAGAGACTTTATCTGGGATAAAGTACTATTTGAAGAGAGAGAACGATTAATTTGGAATTAATAGATAAAATAATATATTCGATATATTATACGAAATTGGATTTCGAAGCGGAATTAAAATTAGATTTTAATTCGGGCTAACGAATTGATTTAGAATTAATTCGCTAACGACGTGAATAGTAATTTTGCTACGCATAATTATTTAATTGAATTTGATTTAATTACGTCGCAATGAAAAATTCGTTAATTCGGAATTTACGAACCCGAGCCCAGAATGTGTTTGCTACGCCACTCCAATTTTGAATCAAGTGCGGCCACAAGTCACATCGCGAGTCACATCACTCGTCATATTAGTGATAGATGTCAAGTCACCTTTTTGGTGAGTGACATGCAGTCACTATTCATGATGTTGGTTGGTGTGGGCATTTAATGTAATTTTGGAGCCAAACTTTTTGTTGACTTTTGGAAAGGTTATACCAAATTTTGGTAATAGTTTTTCATTATGTTTTTTGGAAAACAAATAACAAAAGAATTGAAAAACTCTTTCTCCCCCTAATAGACAAAAACCGTGAGCCTCTTGGAGAAGGAAGAAGAATTTTTTCTTCCTAACTTGCTAGCACATTCAAGGATCAATACAAGGTGATAGGGAAACCGAACTTAGAGCTTGGAATTCGTTGGAAGCTTGGAGCTTGTTCATCTTCTTCAACAAAATCTTGCCTTGGCCGAAAGCTTCAACAAGGAGGAAAATTTTGTTGATCTTCGCATCCAAAAGCCGTTCTTTGAAAGTATGTTTCCGCCATACTTCTTATGAGTATTCATTCTTTTCATTGCTTATATTGATCTTGGGACCACCTTAGAAACCAACAGTTGAGATGCTCCAAAGGGCGAGAGCAATTGTGAGAGCTAAACATTTCAATTTCGTGACGCTGAAGAGTGGGATTCGCGACGCTCCTCGGCCTGATGCTCAGTGTTGTGACGTTCCCCTAGGTGGTGAGCAATTTCAACCTTCAAATCAATTCTAAACACTTCCAATTTTCTCTTGTCATTTTAATACGCCTTAAAACTAATTTTAACATCAAAACCAACCACAACACATGTTATACAGCTATCATACATGTATTCTACATACATATATTGTAACATCCCTCTACATGAGATGCTACTGACAGGGAATAAACTGTATTATCCCCCTAAGCCTCTGACTTTCTCACAATGAACAACACTAATACTCTTTTCAAATATAATCTCGTATAAGAGACCCTTACCTAAAACCATGACATAGAATATAAAATAGTACACACACAACTGAAACTTAACCTTACTTATCTTAACAACTTTATAAATGAGTACTTACACACAAATTTATTACACAATTATCTAAAACTGGACTTTACTTGACTTAACTGAACTCTATCTCTGACTTGACCTGGTGGACCGAACACCCTAATGACTGCCATTAGTATCCATCCTCCTGAGCTCATCCTCCGGATAAACCTGCAAAACAAAAAAAAATGGGAGTGGGGGGTTAGATCTTTGAATGATCTAAGTGAGTGGACCGATTAAATTTGAAACGGAAATGCTTAATTTAAATCTCATAATGCATAAGTTGAAATCACTATAAGAAACCTGATTCTTCTGAAAACTCTTTCCTGTTTGGAAAATTCTGAATCTTTTCTGTAAAACTGGGCTTTCTTGAAAATTCTTTCATAACTCTTGTTATTTCGAAAGTGATATCTCTAAAAAACTTATCTCTGAAAATCCATTCTGAAAAATCTATTCTCTAAAAAACATGTTATATCCGTCAAATCCATATTTGAGTCAAGTTACATATTGAGGTGGGTCTTCCCCCATGCCTCTAAAAATCATAAAACTTAAGCTATTTGAAAACAATCTTTCTAAAAACATCATCAATAGTAAATAAATGAAATCAAGTTTTGGCTAACACCCTATGTGCTTTTAAAAGTAAGTCTGATATTAAAATAACATAATGAAATTCAACTTAAGGAAAGAGTGTCCACTCACTGATTTGGAATCTGGCTGACATTACTGGTGAAGGAAATTATGATTCCTGCGATGATCTTAATTGATAATCTTGATTAGAAAATGAACTGAGAAATACATTACTGAAATAGGCTAAATTTATCTATTCTAGTACTTTCTATCACTTCAGTACATATTATACGTATATCATGATGTAATGTATATATGGAGCTGATACGAGACCCCTACGGTGGCCTCTAACACGCTATGGTGAAATTGGATTGAACTAAAACTGGTTTGGGAAAATTCTGATCACGCATCGCCATACTACCCCTTAAAAGTCGCGACGCACACACCTTTGAAGAACCAGTGAGCATCATTTGTCTCCACATCGTGATGCAATGTTTGGGCATCGCAACTCCCACACACGTTAAGACGCTAAGAGCTGAGCGTCGCGACATTCTCCAAACAGAAGCGAGACAATGAGCTTCCTCTGCTTTCCGTGTCGCGACACAAGTCCTCGGGTTTCGCGATGCTTAAATTCCAGAACCAAATTTGTGAAAATTTCCCAATACATATCACGACGCAAGGGTTGCGCATCGCGACGCCAACCTGTTTTTCAGGATTCCAACACTTAGCTTCCCAATGTATATTTTACCCAAAAGTATCACCAACACTTCTATACTAAAACCATTACACAATTCGTTCATTAAACGTCAACTTCACATATTCTATACCAATATATCATCCTCAAACAACTCTTTAATCTCATTATTCTTGTTTTAGCTCAATACTTAAGATTTCCAAAATTTGGGCATTTAATCCTACAATCAATTTCTTTATTTATCAACCATCAAAATACATCCCCTAGCATGCCAATAGCTCTATCCTATCATCATACTCTTAGAATCTTACAATCCAAGTTTTGGGTAAAGTTTTTCTTACCTTATTTCATTTGATTTCTTCACATTTGAAGTGTTCTAGGCATGATATCTTTCTTCCAAGCTTGTTGTGGTATCATTTGCATTTGTTCCCCTTGAGTTTGGGTGAGGATGACTTCCATTTCTTCTTCTTCCCTTCTCTTTCTTCTCTTATGTTTTTTCTTATTTTTCTCAATCATATGGATACTTGAATAGTATTCCCTTTATATACTAGGGGTCATTTATAAAATAATTTAAATAGAGAGATTTTTGAAATTTTGAGAAACTTTGAGAATTTTCTAGAGGGGTCCTCGGGTACTATTCATCTAAATTTTTGAGTTGTATTTTTGACCTATTTCTGGTTTGGAAAAATGATTAACTTATAAGTTGTAGATCTCGGTCTTATCTTTCCGATGATATAAAATTCATAAAAATTGGAGTTCGTATGAGAAAGTTATGGCCCAAATACCATGAGTTATCCGGAGTAAAATATCGTACCATCTCATATCGGAATCTCGAAGAATTTACCAATTATCTCCAATGTCATTTCATGAGTGTATATGTGTCCAAAGATAACATAATTTATATTATGTAACACTCGTTCCATAATGTAACAGTAGTCGAGATTACCGGTCGTTACATATATACATTTGTTTGAATCAAAACACAAACCAAATTAAAATCCCACTATGAAATATCTCATGAACAATTGTAGTTCACCCAAAGGTGGTCAAGTGATTCAAGAATGGTAGCCATAGCTCTAAGCTTTAATCTAGAGTTCCAAACTCTTATTAATTGTTCTATGTCCAACATGAACATATTTGACCTAATTAACAAGCATATTATATTTATACTTCCAAAATATCCTAACATAATTTATTATCCTTATTTCAACTTTAAGTTATGTAATCATGCATCCAATTCATAATTCATCACTATATGTCTCACTAATGAAAAACATAACTTAAGAGAAGTTCAAACTTACCTAGTAAGCTTGATGCAAAGATCCAATCTCCTTCTCTTTGTTGAAAAGGTTGGAGAACTTCCAAGGTTTGCAATCTTGATTCCAATGCTAGCAAGCTTCACGTCAAGATCTAATCTTGATTTCTCCTAATTGAAAATTTGTAGAGACCTCATAAAGCTTCTCTAAATATTTCTCTAACTTAGACTAATTTCTCCAAGAATTATATGTATTTAGCTTTCTAAAGCTCAATTAAATATTCTTAAATCTTTTATTTATATCAAAACTTAGGTAATTTTTAATTAATAAAAGTTCCAATAAACTTTTATATGGGTTTCATCTAATTTTTCCAAATATGTGTAATTAGGTGTGACGAATCACTTTTGACTACCACTTTGATTAAATCTAATTAAATCAAGACAAATATTAGGAAATGAATTAGTTCAATATTTTCTACATTGATTTAATCCAATTAAATCAAGCCAAAAACACCTATAATTACATACTTTTAATTACCATAATATCCTCAAATGGTAGAGATAATATGAAATTACGACAAAGCCCTTTGTGTGAATATTGAATTAATCAAATTAATCTAATTGGGTCAAAGTAAAATCAATGTTACCCAATAACATTTGATTATCTTAGTTGATAATTATAATATCGAATATTATCTTTTATAAAAATAATCGGCCATTCAAGGGCTCAACGAGTACACTTCATATTGGGATTCTCTAAGTTCAGACATTTTCGTCATATAAGACTAGCTAATATGTACGCGATTCAGCCACCTCCGAATTCACGAAGAACACGAACAACCTTTCAGAACTATATAAGTCGAGTTCATCAAATATGTTTAACAATCCATTTTTCGTAGGCTATCTGAGTTGTGCTTATGAAACATAGAATACACAGTCAAGTTTCTGATGAGTGGTAAATGTATCACTATTTCCCACTCATTTGACCTAATTTTTTATATAGATTCTTGGGTTTTGTGAATGTTTTGATGTGTTTTATTTTTATGGATAAATAAAGTTTCAGGACTCTCTGGAAGCAATTCAGGGCCAAAATAGTGAAAAACGGACAAAAAGGGAAAAATCATAATTTGGACGTCGTGACGCGCAAGCTTCTGCTTCGGGTCTGCTAAGGTGCACTGGTGCCTGCTAACGTGCATCGAGACACGTGGACCAATCAGAGAAGCTTTGCTAAAATGCGCCGGCTGTAAACGTGCGCCAAATTTGCTAACGTGCGCCTGACACGTGTCAACATTAGAGCAGATCCGCTAACGTGTGTCGTGCCACGTGTCATCATCTCATGCTGTCAAAAATCGCCATCGTAACGTGCCGTCTATGTTTCGTCTATGTGTCAGTCACGTGGCATCTACATCAGCCACATACCGAGTCAGCTTGCCATGTGTCACCCACGTCATCATCAGCCAATCATCTTATGCCACATGTCATAATAATATGCTGCCGACAATCGACATCGCCATGTCATCGCCACATCAGCACAATCATTCAGCTGCCGACGCTGCCAGGATATGTGTCAGCCGATCCACAAATGTCGCCGTGTGTCGCGACCCGTGGAGCCTATTGGTGCCTATAAATTCAGCTCGATTTCAGAATTCAAATCATGCATTCCTTAAGTTTCTTTAGGGACTTTAAGGATTGCATCTTGTTTGTTTAAGTTTTTATAATTTAAATTAAGCATTTTTACTTTTAGTACTTTTAATTATGCACTTTTACTTTCAGTAATTAATTTTATTTTATTTACTTTTCTTTTCTTTTATGTTTAGTAGTTAATTTACTGCTGGGGAATGATGAAGCTTTTTACTTTTATAATTTAGTTTAATCTCCCTCAATTATAATATATAAATTATCTTAAAACATGACTTAATGAGGATGCCGATATATTGGTCGGTTGGTAATTATTAAAAATTGGTTTTAAACTTGACTAAACTGGATACCGCCTGATTGGTCGGTTGGTAATTAATTATTATTTTGATTTAATCAGGATACCGCCTATATGGCTGGTTGGTAATTATCACGCAAAATTTATATATTATAATAAGGGAGATTTCTAAATTAGAAATAATAAATGTAGATTAATCTCACTTAATTTATAATATGGAAATTGTAATTTAATATGGATTAAAAGTTGATACCGCCTTATGGCTGGTTTTAATTATGTAACATAATGTGACACCGCTTATAGGTCGGTCTTTAGGTGACAGATGATTACCGCCTATATGGCTGGTTTATGGATAAATAATAACACCACCTTTATGCAGGTTCAACTTAATTGGGTAACAATGGAAATTTCCATATTATAATAAAATGAGATTCTAAAAGTGGATCCCCTAACCCTAGCATTTTATTTTTATTCTAGGGAAGTGATGAAACACAATATTAATAAGCTTAATAATTGATTTAATTATATTATGGGTAATTCTTTAGTTTGTTTATTGAATTTTAAGCTTAATGCTTCTTATTGATTGATCACCAATAAGATTGATGTGGTAAACTTAAAATGAACTTGATGAAGGGATTTTAGGTTTCAGCATTAGATTCAATAGCCCATGATCTTCTCTGAGGATAGATAACCCTTTAATAGATTTCCTTACAGGATAGACATATACCTGTAGGGCGGGGGGGTAGCCACAATTGGAAATTGAACTTAATGAATTCAGGTAATTCGGTTAACATAGACATATGATTAATTTTTTATTTGGGTATTTGCATCTGACCATCGACAGAGGCTTTTGCATATTTTCGTGTTCCAAGTTAGCAAAATGATTTATTACACATATATAAAAGAATCAATTCATCATTAGAATAATATTGTGTGGAATCACAACCCTAGATATTTGTGTCTTTTATTATTTTCCTTAGTATTTTCTTTTGTATTTTTATTTATTTATTTATTTAGCAAATACACATTCAACCAACCAATCAAACAATCATTCCCTTTTTCCCTATAAATAGATACCTGTAAATAAATAGTATCAATAATTAATAACAATAGTATGAATTAAGTCCTCGTGGGATCAATATTTTTATACTACTTGAACGATACGTGCGCTTCCGTTATACGTGTGTGTTTACGCACAGGTCAGTTTCCGAGGCACACATCTCATGTCGACATGTCCACAATTCTTTACAATTGATGTGATCCACCCTAGGTGATCGATTTTGGCCAATGTTTTAAGAATCGTGACTTACTAACATAGATAGCTAAACCCATTTATGGTACACATACGGGCCAACAAATTATGTCTTGATTCGCACTTAATGAACGAATACATCGGTCCACACCCAACGAACATCTAGAGGCCAGATCATGAAAGGTTTTTGACATACATGACATCAAAGTGTGGAGAATCTCACACAAAATCAATGCTACCCTATTGTCAAAGGATCACATATGCTACTCCACTTGAACAAATTCCTATTGACGATGATGTGTACTTCTAACTATTAGGAATCACCTGTAAGTCATTCAGTATTCGGTCCAACCAATACCCACACGTCTATATGAGCTTCCAAAGCTCATGGTACATCGGGTTTAAACCATTGGAACTCCAATTCCAATATACGACATGTACTAGTCTTATAGGTTATAGGAATTCGACCATATTCCAAAACCAACAACTAAGATTATTAGAATAGTTTACAATAGTAAAACTTATCCCAATATCAAACCACCTAGTGTCCAGTATTACTACAAGACTATTCTAAGGTCGATATCATTCTTAGCATATTTATACAGCAATCTAATATAAATAATGACAATACCATTAATAAGGTATGAAATGAAAATGTAGTTATTTTATTAATAAATAATAAAATTTACAATACATTATTCGTATTGGCACTCCAAGCACCAACTCCAATAAACTCTCACTTACTTAGTGCCAATCTGGATGGTACCGCAGTGCCATCTTCTACACATGTTTATCGAATCACTTAGCAGGTAAGGCCTTTGTAAGTGGGTCTGCTATGTTTTCTAGTACTTGAACCTTCAAGACCACTATGTCTTTTCGTTCAATAATCTCTCTAATTATGCAGTATTTCCTTTCCACGTGCTTAGACTTGGAATGCGCCCTTGGATCTTTAGCCTGCATAATGGCTTCGCTATTATCAAAGTACAATGAGATCTAATCCGCAATATTAGGCACAACGCCAAGTTCTGTGATAAAATTTCTAATCCTTACAACTTCTTTAACAGTTTCTGAAGCCGCTATAAATTCCGCCTCAGTGGTGGAATCAGTGGTTGGGCCTTGCTTTGAACATCGCCAACTAACTGCACCACCGTTAAGGGTAAATATGTATCTTGATGTAGATTTTCTCTCATCTGAATCTCCCTGAAAGTCGGAGTTTATATAACTCTTAACTTGTAGCTCATCTTCTCCATATATCATAAACTTATCCTTAGTACCCTTAAGATATTTCACGATATGTTTCACGATTGTCCAATGATCATTATCTGGATCAGATTGATATCGGCTAGTCACACTGATGTCGAAACTGATGTCAGGTCTTGTATATAGCATAACATACATTATTCTTTCAATACAAGAAGCATATGGCAAGTTAGAAATTATAACTCTCTCTTCCTCAGTCTGAGGTGCCATTTTGTTCGAAAAATGTATGCCATATTGGAAAGGTACATTTATTACCTTGTAGTTGGTAAAATCGTGCCTTTCTAATATTTTATCTATGTATGTCGATTGCGACAACCCTATAAGCTTCCTAACTCTATCCTGGTAGAGCCTTATACTTAGTAAATAGAAAGCTTCGCCCATATCTTTCATGGAGAAGTTCTTGCAAAGGTAGGCTTTCACACTTTGCATTAATCCTATATCATTTCCAATGATAATGATGTCATCTACATACAAGACTAAGAAAACTATCATGATCCCACTCACTTTCCTATAAACTCACGGTTCTTCATCGTTCTTGATGAATCCATATAGTCTAATTATTTCATCAAAACGAAGATTCCAACTTCGGGATACCTGTTTAAGTCCATAAATAGACTTTTGAAGCTTACCAACCAAGTTTGAAGTTTCACTGGATACGAAACCTTCTGGTTGTTCCATATAGATATCATCCTCAATGAATCTATTTAGGAAATCGGTTTTCACATCCATTTGCCATATCTCATAGTCGTGATATTAAACAATGACTAAAAGAATCTTAATGGATTTAGCATTGCTACTGGTGAAAATGTTTCCTCATAGGCAATCCTAGGACATTGAGTGTAACCTTTCGCTAACAGTCGGGTCTTAAGGTTTCCACATTTCCATTGGATCGTCGCTGCCTTTTATAAACTCATTTACAACAAATAGGTTTAACTCCATCAGGAAGTTCAACTAAGTCTCAAATTTGAGTTTAATGCATAGAATCCATCTTAGTTTTCATAGCTTCCTACCATTTTCTCGAATCGATATCCAATATCGCTTCTTTATACATAGATAGATTTGTTTCTTCCAAGAGGAGAACATCAAGGCTCACATCAGATGTTAAAACAAATCTCTCAGGAAGCCTTAATATTCTATTCGACTTGCGTAGAACCTGTGTTGCCTAGTTGGATCTCTGGTTCCATCACAAGTTCCTTAATGTTGGGATCAAACTCATCAAGTTCAATCTTTCTACAATCCCACTTTCTCTCAAAAATTCATTTTCAAGAAAAGTGGCAAATCGAACAACAAATACATTCTATAGCTCAGAATCGTAGAATTGATATCCCATGGATTTATCAAGATATCCAACGAACTTACATTTATACCCTCTGGGTGCTAGTTTATCCCGCTCTGTAACTCTAACTTATGCAGGAAAACCTCAAATCTTTAAATGCCTAAGACTTGGATTTCTACCGAACCATATCTGCTATGGGGTCGTAGAAACAGCTTTCGATGGAACCCTATTAAGTATGTAGGCAGCAGTAAGTAAAGCGTAACTCCAAATGTAATAAGGAATATATATCTAGCTCATCATGGATCGCACCATATCCAATAAAGTATGATTTCTACACTCAGACACACCACTGTGTTGAGGTGTTCATGGTGGGCTATATTGAGCAAGAATTTCATTCTCCTTTAAATAATTTATGAATTCTTCACTCATGTATTCACCGTCTAGATCTGATCGAAGGTATTTGATGAATTTACAGGTTTATTATCTACTTCTTTTCGGAATATTTTGAACTTGTCAAATGTTTCTGACTTATGTCTCATCAAATAGACATATCCATATATATATTTATCATCCGTGAAAGTCACGAAGTATGTTGATCCATCATGAGCGGCATGATTTAATGGACCACACACATTATAGTGTATTAGCTCAAATAAATCTCCAGCATGGTGTCCAACATTAAGAAATTGGGCTTTTGTCATCTTCCCTTGGATACATGACTCACAAATCGGATAAAGATCTAAGGTAAGATTTTCAATCAAACCATCATTTACCAATTTCGATAGACATCTAGCACCTATGCAGGCCAATCTCATATGCCATAATTCAGTATTATTTAATTCAGATTTCCTAGTTGTATTTTTATCTACATTAAAGACATCTTTATATATTACCAAAATATAATGACCATTAGATAAAAAACATTCACATTTAAATCAATTATTTTTATCATATAAACATAAAACTTCATCTTTAATATTTACTTTATATCCCTTTTAGTCTAATATTAGCAGTGATATTATTTTATTGATAAGTGATGGTACATAATAACAGTCATGTAAATCTAATTTACATCTATTGGAGAGATCTAGAACAACCGTTCATATGGCTTTAACATCCAATGTCTCGCCACTGCCAATTCTAAGCTGGATCTCCCCTTTATTCAGCCTTCTTTCGACCCTCATGAACTACTTGGAGTTGAAAATATGAGTAGGACTGCTAGTGTCTAACACCCATCCACTATTTACATCTAAGGCTAATGAGATGCCAATAATATAAAAAATAAAAAGCGTACCTGAGGGTCATACTTTTCCTTTCAGTTCTGGATAGTCTTTCTTCCAGTGTCCAGACTTCTTGCATTGTAGACATTGATCATGAGCTACTTGCGGTTTTGTACCTTTGCGCTTCTTGGAGTGTTTCTTTGTTATCTTTAAAGAGCCAGCTCTATCATGGAGGTATTAAGTGAGACTGTCTTTCCTTATATCATGATTCGCCGTGCATAACATGTTATGAAGTTATTCATAGCTGGCTTGCATTGAGAGCATATGGAAGTTTAATACAAAACCAACATAAGTTCCAGGCAAATAAGATAGAATCAAATTACGACCTAGTCGTTCATCAATCACAATGCTCTGTCATTCCAGATATCGGATCTAATCGATCATGTTCAAAACATGAATGCTGACAGCTCCTCTATCCTTGAGGTAAGCACGGAACAATTCCTTAGACCTCCGATATATTTCGATCTCTTGATTTGCCTCGAACGACTCATTGAGTGTTCGCATAATGCTCTAAGCATCAGGTACCTCTATGTACTGTCTTAGTAAATCTGGAACCATCGATCCTAAAATGTAGGATTTCACCTTCAGGTTATCATCCTTCCATTTTGTAAAAGTTTCTCGCTTTTCAGGAGTGGAGTTAGGATCGATTTCAACATGCAATAGATTGAGAGCTACATATGTCAACTTTTCAAACTCCAAGACATGGCAGATGTTCATTTCCCATTCGAAATAGTTCTTAGATCCTTTTAGTTTATTAGAATCCAAAATTCTCATCAATAAATTACGGCAGCCATTTACAAGACAACATTTTAAATAGTAGCATAATATTTTTTATTTCAAAATAATAAAACTAATTGATTATGGAATTTTAAATATATTAGTGTCATCTCACTACTTTACGTAATTCTGTAATCTCCCTTAACGGAAAAATAGAAATTTGACTATCAAAATTTCATAGCGGGAAGTGGATCCAATGACATTTATTCCAGCCTCACACTAATGACTATCTTGGCCTTTATAAACTCATTAGGTAGACTTCCAAGGTCAATCACTTCATGTGACTCCTAGTTTTGTCCTGAACCATTTCTTATCCTCACACTAATGACGATCTCAGATTAAGACGTGTTTCAGGTGTATACTTTTCAATATGCACTAATGAGCTTTCTATGTACACCCTCACACTAATGATGATATTGGATGACTGAGTTAACTCATCACGCTACATCTAATATTTTACTGGAGCAACCTAAGTTATGAGCACTTATACCCTCACATTAATGACGATCTTGGATATAATTAGTAAGAACTCATTCATCTCCTTCTTGACAAGATGGACCATCCAATAATGCTCCAACATTACTAATATTATTACTTAAATAAAATAATCACCTAATCATGGGAGATTTATGACAATCAAGTCATTTACATAATTAGGTCAAAATTTTAATTTATAACATGCAATATATATCCAATATGACTTATGCAAAATTAAATTAAAATACAGAGGCATAGATTCAAATACATGTCAAACATGCAATATGTATTGTGTGGTTGAGTCTTGCTCTGATACCATTCTGTTGGGGCAGTTGTGGAACCCCTAGGATCGGATTGGTGTCCCGCGTAGGGGAAATTAGTCTAACCCAAGGATATCAGTTATAGGTGTATTTTAAAATATTATAGTGAAAACTACATTCCAATATGAGCCCGTAGGAAAAAAAGGGAAAAATCAGAGTCTGAAAACTCCGGAACAAAGAAAATGAAGTTTTAGTGTTCATCAGCCCTCAAAGTCGCGACGCGGAGCCTTAGGAGTCGATGCGCTCAAAATTGTGAAAGCAATTACGAGAGCTGAATGTCTCGGCATCGCGACGCTGAAGAGTGGGAGTCGCGGCGCTCCTAGGTCTGATGCTCAGTGTCGTGACGCAGAAAGGTCATTGTCGCGACGCTTCCTTATGCATTGATCAATTTCAACCTTCAAATCAATCCTAAACACTTCCAATTTCTCCTATCATTTCAATACACCTTAAAACTAATTTAACATCAAAACCAATCACAACACATGTGATATAACTAACATACATGTATTCTAAATACATATATGTATTTATTTGAATCAAAACACAAACCAATTTAGAATCCCACTATGAAATATCTCATGAACAATTCTAGTTCACCCAAAGTTGGTCAAGTGATTCTAGAATGGCAGTCATAGATCTAAGCTTTAATTAAGAGTTCCAAACTCTTATTAATTGTTCTATGTCCAACATGAACATATTTGACATAATTAATAAGCAAATTGTGTTTATACTTCCAAAAACATCCTAACGTAATTTATTAGCCTTATTTCAACTTTAAGATATGTAATCATGCATCTAATACATAATTCATCACTATATGTCTCACTAATGAAAAATCACTAATGAATAACATAGCTTAAGAGAAGTTCAAACTTACCTAGTAAGCTTGATACAAAGATCCAATCTTTTTCTCTTTGTTGAAATGGTTGGAGAACTAAAAGGTTTGCAAGCTTGACTCCAAGATCCAATCTTGAACCCAATGCTAGCAAGCTTCACTCGAAGATCCAATCTTGATTTCTCCTAGATGAAATATTGTAGAGACCACACAAAGCTTCTCTAAACACTTCTCTAACTCAGGTTAATTTCTCCAAAAATTACTTGTATTTAGCTTTCTTAAGCTTAA
>SKCR01017431.1:0-44438 GCA_019454045.1 Zanthoxylum bungeanum | reverse complement strand
TGGCATATTTAGTACCTAACTGGACTAGTTATCGACAGAAATGACTACTGCCTTTATAGCCGGTTTTACATGTTTTGGCATAGTTAATGTTGGAAGTAAATTAATTAAATAATGATCATTTGTATATTATAAAAAGTGAGATTTCTAAATGTAAATTATTAAAAGTGGATCCCATAACCCCAACATTGTAATTTATTGTTGTCATTTAATTCAAATTCTCCAAACAACTTCAAACAAATCAAAGTCTTTTTATCTTTATTAGAATTATTATTTTACCATACTAAGTCTATTCACTGTGGATCGACCCCGGACTTACCGAGTTATTTTATCACTTCGACACTCTTATACTTTAGAGTAAAAAATCACTTTTAAAGCATGTCAAGTTCAAAACAAGCCGTGCATAGAGCCACTTAGTTTTCGCAGGCCGGATCATCTGATCCCATTCAATGGGGACACGTAGGCTGATGGCCTCAGGGATGTCGAACATTTTCCTTAGTTTTTGTAGGTTGGCCTCGATTATTGTTGAGGCTCGATCCATGTCGAGATTCACGAAGTCGAGTTCGGGATGATTTAGCTTAGGTCGAGGCACCATTTTATGGTAAGATTGATTCTCCTCTTCAGATGTGGTCGGTGTGGTGTCATAGGCATCAGAATTTTCTTATCCCGAGCTATGGATGGTCTTACTCATAGGTGGCATGGTAGGATACAAGGTATCGAGGAGAGTGGGGGAGGAAGTCTCCGAGTCTGATATTCTTATCAAGGCAGGACCCGAGATGGAAGGTTAGTTCATATTTAGAAATAATATTATGGTTAGTAGAGTTTACACTAAAGCTAGTGTTACTGTTTCGTCATCCCTACCAAGTGGACAACCCTAAAAAGGCTCTAAGCACCATAATAATGGCAAAACAATAAATTTTCAGAGCACAACCGAGGCAAACACATCCACAAAGAACTCAGAAACACATACCCCCTTATCTCTAACAAAAAACTAGAAAGAACACACCCAAACAAGCATTGAAAAGCAAAAACACATATATACACAAGTAAACCCACCTTTCATACTTCAATTAGCACAAAAAAAAAACCCAGAACAAGGAACAAAAAACACAATCAGTCCACACTAGCAGGTTATCGCCGTTATTGCAAACAGAAACATAAGCAAAGAAATAAATCAGTAGGGGACTTACTTGTGAATATTAAAGAAGATGATGATGAAAGATGCTTAAGGTTGTTGAAAGCACGAAGTTGTAAGGCACCGTGTGAGCTCAGAAATTTCTTTGAAGAAGAAGAAGTGGTAAAAGATGGGATCGGAGGGGAAACATCGTATAAATATGGTGCTCGGGCTGGTTTCAGCCTTTGGATTGAGGCAGATATGTGAGATCAGCGCCACATGTGATTAAGATCTCAACCGTTGAATTCAAATGAAAGACCCAGATTGAGACCACTGTTTTAGTATGGTACATCTGTCATTGGTTTGGGCGCGCAAACTGTGGATGCACGACATCTGGTATCTCGGGGAGATAAAGCAAAAAGGCGGCCTGACAGACATGATAGGCATTTATGGAAGGCCATTAATGTTTCATAATTTCCTATAGGCGATTCAAAAGCCCTAGAAAGACCTTTCAACAAGCGATGAAAAAGGCAATCATTACAGAAAAATGAATCTTTGGCGATACATGTACCTTCATGGATCAATGGATGTGGTAGTATGTGTTGGGATATATGCCATAGAGCTTCATGTATTGTAAAGGGAATTGATTATTGTAATAATAATAAATGTATTATTCATTTATCAAAGTTGTTTGATTTAAATCACATATTGTCCAATTCTCTTGTTTACCTTGATTACTCTTGTACTTTCAGACTTAGTGTATGTTTGATGCACAAACGGATTTTAGTATGGAGTTAGTAATATAAATAGTCCATAGAGAACTAACAAATATGGTATTTTATTTGTGGTTCATCTATAACTGCGGTCGATTCTATACTTGTATGACGACCTTGATCTGGGATCGTTCATGTAGTGACATGGGAATTTAGGCACCTTGTATGATGAGATCGTATAGGATTAGACTCAGATAAGTATGAATTTCTTTTAATATCTGTTAACCGAAGAAATTCATTTTATCTAATAGATGGTCATATATGGATTCAAACTTAATCCTGAGTGTACTATGGACTCCTACATGGCAGGCTATGTCCTTTGATTTACTAAGGTGAGGTTGGTGTAGCATTATTGGCCAATAACTATGTATTTTGGGAATATGATTTGGTGTGTAGCTGGGAACGTTTTACATAAATATGGATTTCACTTCTTCTTAATAGAAGTAGAAGAATATCTCTTTTAAGAGTTGATTCGGGACTTGAATAATTTGAATGCTCAATATTTTCTATTATGAATAGAAAGTATTATATTCATAATTGTTATAAATTAATTATTCATTATAGAATCAATGGTGCTTAAGAGACAAAATATTTAGAGGGATATAACAGACTTTTGATCGGCTATGTTTGACGAGATATTCGTGAAGGGCTATATCCATATGTAGTGACTATATAGATGGATACCGAAGTTGTTCATCTTATATTTTCCATCTACGGTAACGAGAGTTCAACTTTGAGTTTTTAGTGGAATAACACAAAGTTAATATTTCGTAATATTTAATTAAAGAATTTAATTAATATTTCGAGATTATTGGAGCTCGGAACCGTAGGTCCATTTGGTCCCTGTGCTAGCTCGATTAACTGTAACAAACCTAATATAATTAAATTGTCAAATTATATGCTCACATTATATTTATATGTTATTAATGAGATTAATAATATTATTTTTGTTACAAATGAAAACTATGTTAAATAAATTTAACTTATGTTTTCTAGAATTTTTTGATTATGAGGTAATCAAATCATGATTATAAGATAATCAAGTTAGAAATAATTATGAGATAATTACTACATCATAATAAGGGTAATTAAATCATTATTAAGATAATGATTTTTTTATTACGTGGAGACGAAGCCATATGGCTTACCATGCTGTCCAACTTATTATATGTATTAGGTGGCATGTATACACCTAATGGTTTTGTCATTAGCTATACATTTCTTATGTTTTGGTATGGCCTTCACATTAATGTGTTTGCCATTCATAAAAATCAGAGTTCGTATGAGAACGTTATGGCCCAAATACCATGGGCTATCTCAAATAGAACATCGTACCCTCTCGTATCGGGATCTCGATGAATTTACCGATTGTCTCCCAAGTCATTTCATGAGTGTATAAGTGTTCAAATATAATTTATATAATATAATATTCATCCAGAATGAAATAGTATTCGAGATCATCGGTCATCGAGATTACCAGTCGTTACAAATTCTCCCCCCCTTAAATAGGATTCGTCCTCGAATTCTTTCTAATACTAAGCTTCGTACTATAACTTCTGGGAATGTAGCACGATATAATATTATTTCTTAAGTTCTGAACTCTTATTTTTCTTAAATGGTAACCGGGGGTTACTCATTTCCATTTGACACTCTATAAGTGTCTTTCATTTATTTCTTTCATCCCTTAAAAGCTTAAGAATTCTCTTAAGACTTCTTGGATAACTTTTCATTTTGTACTTGTCTTCACAAAATTATATCCAACTTGTAGAATCTTAAATGATTTAGTTGCATTCATGCTAATATGGATCTATCTACGGTTGTTCTACATCAATTGCTTATTTTCATCTCTTATTTCTCTTGCTAGGTTATTACCAACTCTTAGATATTGATTGGCATCTGTGACTTCTTACAGCTATATAGGTATATTATACTGTGTACCACAACCAATAACCTTTTTGCTATCATTGGTCTTAAGTATACCTCAAGTTCTTCATTTCCTTATTTATTATAACTCTCTTAATGGTCTTTCTAAGTAGGTGTGTTCACGGGTCGGGTCGGGTTTTTTGATTTTTTCATGACCGATCGGTCGGGTTATTCAGGATTTTCGACCTGAAACCCGAAATTTAAGAAGGTGACCTGCGCGGGTCGGGTCCAAACAGGTTAGATCAGGTCAACATAATATGCAGTAAATATAATATATATTTTATTGATACAAATTTGACAATGTAGGTGAGTAGTCGAAATGGAAAAGTATTTGATTAATTTCTACCTGATCACAGGTTCGATTCTCACCATAAGTATTTTATTTTTTGTAACAAAAAGAAAGAAAAAAATTAAAAAATTTCGGAATTGTTCAAGTTGGGATTCGAACCTAGGACCACTTAAAGACTAATTACATACATTGCCAATTAAACTACATTTTTTTCTTGTCAAAATCGTATCTTTAAAAATATATATATATAATTATAATACATTTACATCGGGTCGGGTCAGATCCGAGTTTTATGACTTAAACCCGTGACCCGACCCGACATTTCTGGTCGGGTCTAAATTGAGCCGAAATTGAATTTTAAAATTTATAAACCCGTACGGGTCGGGTTGGGTCGCAGGTCAACCCACCTTATGAACACCTCTATTTCAGAGTGCATCATCAATCTCTTCTTACCGCACGCCTTCTTATGCTAAATGGTGATTTTTGTCTCTTAATGTTAGGGTTCTTCATGTCCATCATAACTTCAAACAATCATATACAAAGATACTTCTTATTACAAATAGAAACACTAGTCCCAATAAGTTTCCAGTTCTACTTGCTGAGTTTGAACTTAATTTTTTATTCTCTTAACTGTCTATTTCTTATGCTGACTTCCAATAACTTATGGGCTTCATCCTCTAGATTCTGATGTCTTTATCTTTATATTCGTTGCTAAGATAAATCTGATTGTCCTTCCTTTGTACTGCATTGTTTCTTAACCTTCTTATTTTTAAAGTTTCTTTCTTGAGTTATTCCTATAGTCACACTTTAGTTCCTTTGTGTATCTCTATGTTGTTCCTCAATAAATCCATTCCTTGTCATATTCTTTTCTTATTACACAACATAGGAACTCATTAGTTGTACTTAATACCTTTATTTTGTTTACTGTCTGATAGAATTCCAGTCTTATTTCGGCATTATAAAATCTAATATCCCTTACTATTACTAATCTTAACTTTGTAAAGTTTATTCTTGTATTTGTGTACCTTTATCATCATCTATTTAATACCTTTTCCATTGTCGTTTCACTATTACAGTCATATTTCCAAGTATTTTTCTTATCTTCTATCTTTTTTTGCTTTATTCTATGCTTGGGACTTCTGCAAACTATGTCCATGTTTCCTTCCCAGAAGGATGTTATCTTTACATGTCTAATGATATTCTTCTTTATTCATGTTTTTAGTATACTAATACTTTACCTCTTCATCATTTCAACTAGACAACTTTTCTTCTAATTCTTCTTGCATAGAGTTATTTTCCTTTTCCATTCTGCTCTTCTACTATATAGAAAGACTTTATGTTCTGGTCTTCTTCCATTAAGCATTTACTTGTTCCTATGAGTGTCTTAAGGAGAGCTTTGAGGTCCATCTTGTTGCTATCGTCTGACAAGAGTTGGGAGGGTGGGGTTTGTCTTAGAGTTTTCTGGTTACAGTGTTCTCACTAGTTACATATGCTGCAGTTGTACATGCCACTTATCTATGAGTTTAAGATTCTCTTTTCTGCATATCGGGGTTAACTCCCAACTTAGGTTCTTTTGTTAACAACCATATGAACTATCTTTTTCAACTTTACCCATAATCTTTCTTTGGCTATTGATTTACTACCTCTTATTGAAAACTTACATAAAGTTCATACTCTCTCAAACACCTACCATACTTCCTCTGTTAAACTTCCTTACTAAATTTTACTATGTTACTTTAATTTCCCCCTCATCTTGATTCCTTGACCCTCTCAGGTCACCCCTCAATTGGAAACTCCACATTTATAATTATTTATGATATTACTACTGTATCATTAGCTTGGGTACTACATTCTTACTAAACCTTTCTATTCTGGTATGGTGTGAAACTTTATATAAGTTGGATATTTTACTCTTGTGTTGCTATGTGGTGCATACTTTATCCCTTACTCTTTTGGGCCTTTACTTCCTTGAAAGTTTTTCGTTCCACTATGTAATAGGTTATCCCTTTTGTATTTAGCTAAACTTATTAAAGCTACAAACTACTCCGTCTCGTTCAAGATATTACAATCTTCTGATTATTCTCTAGGTCTTGTTGAGCTTCTAGGTTTGGCTATCACATAATCTATTAATCTTATCTAGTGTTCTTCTTTACTTATTCATCTTCTTGTTGGGCTCTAAATTGGGGGTGAATACACGATTTCTTTGGACATTTGAAAGTACAAGTTTATGTTAACTGTTTAAGTCCAACGATGGTCTAGTTGGGTGTCTACTCACTTACTAGGGTCGGAGTTATTGAACAGAAGAGTCATCGCTCACTCTACTGGGGCTGCACTAACTATTCTAAGTCTTAAGGTTTTCATAACATTCTTTAATTGTGTCGAGGTTCCCATCTGCGTCGTTGTCTTTAAATTTTGCTATCTCTGCTACTATAGATACTGGTCCTTCTTATTTCTTTGTATTTTCCTATCCTATCTCTTGGCTTTATGCTGACTACTGTGACCGGCGATGGTTCATTCTCATGGGCTATTTTCTAGGTCTTTGCTCTCTACTCTTGGCTGCAACTATGCCATTTAATGTTTATTTGCTCGTGCTGGTAATCTTGTTAAGTCCTGAGTACCTTCAATCTCATGGGTCTGTCTTCTTTAAAGTCACGTGGGTTTCTATTGGTATTAGTCTAATCTATGAGTTCTACTATGGTTGGTCTATTCTGTGGACTTTACTGGGTTCTTTCCTTTCTAACTTCGGAGGCTTTCTAGGTCCTTTTCTGAATGATATATTTTCTCATGTTTTTGTTTCGCTTTCTGTTTTTAGGATAGACGCTCGTTGGTTTTTTTACAGTTGCCTTTATCTAAACTGAAAAACGATAGGGCAAACATATACATCCCGATAGGTATCGTGGTCCTTATACTGGTACTTTGTGTCCTGATGGAGTCTATTACTTATGTAAGGTGGGTATGTAATAGATTTCGTCAGGATAACTTCCTTTCTGAAATTACTAGATGGTGAGGATTTTGGTAAGTCAGATCTTGTCTATATTCGTTTCTTTGATTAAGGTAACTAATCACTTCTTTTTATGTCTCTCATTTTACCCGATCACAGATCTAGGTTTAGGTATCCGGAACTTCTACATGTTTTACGATAGATTGGGTTTACTGAAAACTCCATTGACTAGTCATGATCTTTACTTTTCTTCTTTTTTCTGAATATTTTTGCCATTTGGGGGAAACTGTGCTATCTATAAGAGATGTTTATGGCTATTGGGTTGACCTGATGTCATTTTCTGATGGAAAAGAAATCTTAGTAGGAAAGAAGAAATTTTACTCAAGTTTACTCAACATTGTACCATTATTCTGGATTGCTATGTGCTCTTTACTTCCACAAGTTCTGGTGTTTTTTCTTGATCTTTTTATGTACCTCTGTCTTTTTACTACCTCTGATTACTTAGATTGTTTGTACCGTATCTTTTTACTTTTTTATAAATTTTATTTATCATCTATTTCTTTATCTTTCCCACTTACTGTATCTGGTTACTTGAACATCTAGGTATCTTTTTACTTTTCTTTCTAGCTTCCTCTTTCTTGGGTAGGTATCATTAGAACTTTATTATTTCTTTCTGTCTCTTTTCTTTTCTATCTATGGTTGTTTAAGCTTTAATGTATATTTTCTTCCTTTCTTATAGCTTTTTATTCCTACTCCACTAAGTAACTATCCTTAGTACTTGTATTTCCTAGCTTCGTAGCTCGGCTTCATCATGAATAATCATAGAATGATTTGTAACTAGCGTGAGAATTAAGGTTACTTATTGCGAAACAACTTAGGTAGCCTTGAGAATGCTTACTAACATGTCTATGGAGCATGAGGACATACTCGGGGATGGGATATTGGAAAAGTAGTGCCTAGTATACGGGTATCCCAGACATACTGCGTATACCAGACCCCAATACTCTTCCCACTGCTGTCATTGACTCCCAAGACCATGCTCTGATACCATCTTTGTAGCATCCCTGTAGGACACAGAAATCAGCGATGTTGTTCCAGGTTCGCGGCCCGGTTGGGAGTACGGAGTAGCCTGCGGGGGACTAAACCGGAGAATAAAGGAGTTGCCACCCAGCGTGAACTGGGAAAATGATTTAAGGCCGCACTCACCCCTCACAAGGGAAGACCTCAAACCGTTGGGTTCGGAGTGGTCCCTTACTTATGCCACTTGTAATGAAAGGATTTGTGTAATAATCTAACCGAGTCTACGCAACATACATACGCAAGGATAAACTACATCTAAGTTTACGTACATGAAAACAAAACCTATATCTAAGTTTGCATGCATAAAAGTAAGTCGGAATAACGGCAAGTAAACAATCTCATGAATACGTTAAATTAATATATGCGGAAACATAAATAAATCATGCATAAAAAATCATATTAAACAACTAAATCATGCATAAAAGAAAATAACATATTAAACGACTACATCATGAATAAACATAAGATTGGACGAAACGAAATATGTGTGTTTCCCAAGCGGTACGTGGCGTTGTATCCCAAGTAAAGACCGCATTACCGTCCATTCGGATTCGGCCACGGAATTTACGTATGAGTTTCCATCTGATATACCGCAAGAGAGAACACACATTCCATTCATCCGAAGGTCATAGCATACACTAACCAACAATGCTCATGCGAAGTAAAATAAAAAATAAATGAGAATAAGTAAAAAGGGTGCCCTCAGGTCTAACCTTTTATGTCGCCTCTTGGAAGTGTGTTACATGGCCGTCGGAAGGGTTAACGCTCCGCAACTCCTCCGGTTCATTGGTTCAATGTTTTCCTTCGCTGTTTCGGGCTGCTGTTTTCTCTATTTTTACTGCTATTTTTGATGTTTTCACTGCTGTTTTTTATGATTTATGGACTGTTTTAAAGTGCAGTTTTTTGTGATGAATGGGGATTTTAGAGTGCAGTTTTTTTGTGATTTAAGAGGTGTTTTGAAGTGTAGTTTTTTGCGGATTAGAGGTGCAATATGGGGGCTGTTTTGCGATGAATAGAGGGCTGTTTTGTGCGTAAATCTGCTGCTGTTTGGGCGTGAATGGGATGTTGTTTCAGGGGCTGCATGGGCGTGAATGGAGGGCTGTTCGGGGGTTGTTTTATGCGTGAATGGAGGGCTGTTCGGGGGCTGTTTTGTGTGAGTGTGGAGGCTGTTTTCAGGGATGATTTGCGTGACTTCAGGGGCAGTTCGCTGGTTGTTTGCTGGTTGCAGTTTGGCGGCAATAGAGAGGGATTTTGGAGTGTTTGGGCGTCAATGAGCTAGGGGAGTGAAGGGTTGGTTTATGCTTCTTTTTATAGGCAAGGGTTGGGGTTATCCTTATGCGAATAGGGAATGAATATTGTGTAATTATGGGGGATATTTAGTTTGTGTATCATAAGGAAATGATCTCTTCAATTTAGGAAGGTAATTTGATTTAATTTTATTTTATTTTATTTAGTTTAGGAATGTGATTTAATTTAATTAGGAAGGTGATTGATGAGATTTAATTTGAATCTTTTAATTTGGGAAGGTGATTTGGTTTGATTTCAACATGTGTTTAATGTGTGGATTTGTTATTTTGGAAGGTTTTGGGTGTGAATTAGGGGGTTTGGGCGTGTGTTTGGGTTCTCTTGGTGGGCTTGGTGTGTGGCTTGGTGATGTGTGGGCTTAGTGTGTGGCTTGGAGGGGTTTTGGGCCAAGGATAAGTTTTAAAACAGAGGTCTAACGAGCAAACCCGAAGCTAAACAAACGAATTAAATCCAACAGGGTATTGATTTATGACTTTTCCCTTCCGACGTCCGTTTCCTGCTACCTCCGCAACTTAAAGGGTAGTGCCTCCATGTGAGACTCATCATCGATACTTATATGCAAAAATGCAGTGCCTATAATCCCCAATCCGGGAGATGCTACCGGCACGAAATAGGCCGTACTATCCCTCTGAGCCTCTGACTATCTATTTTAATCATCTTAACTGAACTAATCTCAAATCACTTTCTCATGCATAAGGACCATTGCCCCGACTAAACAATATGAAACGCATCCCAAATGCTCATATATTATACTCATTAGTACCACACATCACAACTTTGAAAATGAACACATTAGCACATTTCAATAAATTATTCAATACAGTGCATGACATACAACTTTTACTTTAGCACTGACGATACTAAAACTCTATACACACTCTAGTGGGTTTAGACCCTCTAGTGACTGCCATAGCTCGTACTCCATGATCCTGTAAAATAAAACACTGGGAGTAAGTGAATGGACGAAAATTGAAATACTATTATGAAAATATTTGGTTCTAAAACCAAAATTCAAGAAATAGCTTTATATGAAAAACTATTTTCTGTCTGAAAACTCTAGACTTTTTTCTGAAAATCTCGTCTGAAATCTCTCTGTAAAACTAATCTTTTCTGAAAGTTTCTTATAAAACCGCTGTTTTTGAAAACTTTCGTTTCTAGAAATATTTTCTGAAATCTGTATCTGAAAACTATTTCAGAAAACCGCTCTCTGTTTTTGAAAACCTGATGTATGGGTGTTGGGTTCTAATGAACTAACCAAGATCATTTAAAACATAAAATCATGTGAATACATAATGAAGTATAGCAGAAATATACTCACAATGCTCGGATATATGATATGTAGATTTCAAAAAATCCACTTTTGAAGTTGCTTCAAGCTCCTCCAAAGTTGTGTGTTGAGCTTCCAAGCTTGAAAAGGATGAGATTCCAAACTCTAGGGTATGTTTCCCTATCACCCTTGTATGATCCTTATGTGTGCTAGCACTAAAAAAATTGCAACAATTTCTTCCTTGTGTTCTTGTAGTTCTCGGCCAAGCCAATCATTGGGAGAGGGAGAAGCTTTTGGGCGTGAATGAGAAGAGATGAGAGAGTGATGATGTGTTGTGTTTTTCCAAAATTGAAAGTCATATACCAAATACAATCATTGGTAAAATGTCATTCAATCTTTCACACTTGTGTGTTAAACAAGCAACCATCAAATTCTTCACTAACTTCCATCACCAAAAAGAAAAGGATTGACTAGTGATGTGACTTGTGGACCCCACTTGAATTCAAAATTCGAGTGGGCCCGTAAACACATTTCAGGCTCGGGTTCGTTAATTCTGAATTAACGAATTTTCAATTGCGACCTAATTAAATCAAATTTAATTAAATAATTATGCCTAGCAAAATTACTATTAAAGTCGTTCGCGAATTAATTCTAAATTAATTCGTTCGCCCGAATTAAAATCCAATTTTAATTCTGTTATGAAATCAAATTTCATTTAATATATCGAATGTATTATTTTGTTGATTAATTCCGAATTAATCGTTCTCTCTCTTCTAATAGAATTTTATCCCAGATAAAATCTTTCCGCAATTAATCCTAGATTAATTTTCTCTCTCTTATAATTAATCCAGATTAATTATGTTCGAGTCATACGTCATCGGTGAATCTTCGGGAAGCGACCCATGAGATCCCTGGATATGTTGGTAATAAATCCGATCATCGGACTATCTGAACACGTGCGTACCCGGTACCATGTTCTTACCGATTTACGAGACATGGTTGGCTTCTAGCAAAGCACCGTGCCTACCAAATTCTTCAGAAATATTCTTTAAGGAATATATAATCTATGTCAGGCGTAGTATACGTAGTATTACGTTTTGCGATCAAGTATCGGATGTCACATGCAAGGTCTGGGGCTGGAATAGTGTATACCCCGTACGAAGCATATATCGGATCACAAGCAACTAGCCTCTTTAATCGGATAATCATGACCTTGTCATATTATCCCGATGGTTGCAACACATTAGGTACCAGTTCTGTATCACTGTGTGATCATCATCTCCATCTGACTGAAGTGATATTTTCGTCTTGACATCACACCCAATACACTACGATTCTCAATAAACCCAGAAGAGGCGTACACAGAACCTGTTAAAGTCCCGGACGACCAAAACCAAAGCGTATTGATTGTCGCAAGTACTAGCGATGCAAGTCTCAGGTTAAGACCAAATACACATACTCTGATTCGGATTCCCATAGACACATAGTCATACTACCAATGGGATTCTGATGGGTCTATCCAGAGTGAAGCTGTTTCCATACCATCAGTAAACACAACCTCCTATCACACTTGCATAAGTATCCAATAGTTAAATATATGAGAACTATGCTGTTACGCTTCCATAACACGCACAAGTGTGATACTAGTTTATTCTGCATTATCGATGTCCAGTCTCGATAATACTATGACTATGGATATTTAATGATTAAACCTTTGTGGATTGCTACTGTCTCATATCTTATTAATCCGGAACTAATCATAAGGACTTTTATCATTTATATATTCAAGTAATCAAATTACAAAATGATAAAATGCAATTTCCATTGTCACATAGTTAATTTGTACAAAAACCACAATGTCTTTTACAAATAGTGACGCTATGGGTCATAATTGTCCAACAATGGGGACGTTATGTATCATCGTCCTCCCATATGCTAACTAGATATAGGAGTGCAAATCTATGACGTTGGGGCGTTACGTATTACCGTCCCTCAAAATATGCCACTCCTGTCTCTGAAACTAGTGGTCTTGAGGCGTTCGTATCGTCGTCCCATAAGCCATAGAACTAGAACTGGGGGTGCGAATCTATGCTACCCTCCAAGCTTTGAAACTAGGATCTAGGGGCATCTGTCATCCTTAGTCCAGAACTAGGATCTGCATACATTACGTATCGCCGTCCCCCAGTCCTCTACATGTGCACATGTTATTCGTCAATTCCAAGTTTATCACAAGTTACATACTGAGGTGGGTTTTCCCTCATGCCTCGAAAACATAAAAACCAAACTTTGAAAATATCTCATTCTAAAATATTTCTTGGAACATGTTTAATTATCATAAAATGTAAAATATATTTGGCTAAGTCTGATATATATATAATAATCATAAAATAAAATCAACTCAAGAAAAGTGTGTCTACTCACAGATTTTAGAATCTGGCTGCGTTACTCACTTGTTGAAGAAAACACTGGTTTCTGATGTATAATTGATAATCTCGATTATAAGATGGACTAAGGAATATATATTTCGGATTCAACTAATTTTTATTATTAAGTAAGTATTATCACCCTGAGGCGTATCTTAATATATCTTGAGATAATATACACACACACACACACACTTTTTTACAAGTTGATACGGGACCCTTAGGGTAGCCTCTAACATGCTAGGGTGAAATTGGAATGGTTTAAAACTGATTTGGGATGATTTTGGTCATGCGTCGCGACGCACAAGGCTAAAAATATCTTGTAATTTTTCCAGTGCGTGTCGTGACGCACACTAGTTTTCCAGGATTTTAAGCTTGCTTCCTCAAGTCTTCCTTACCCAAATTAATTACCAATACACAATCCATCTCAATACCTTATCTCTACATCTTCTAAACAAATATTTCATCATCAACAATTCTTCCATCCATAGTTATCAAAATATCCAAAATCTAATATATTCATGAATTAGCCCTTCAAAATATAATTAATTTCCTAGTCTATTATCCACTTAAATGTAATCATCTACATGCCAATTACACTAGCAAGACATCAATAAATTTAAAAATCTACATTCAAAGTTTGGGTCAAGACTTCTCACCTCCATTTATTGGATTCTTTTTCATCTTCTAAGCTTTTCCATACTTGCCAAACCCTTTTCTTTATTTCTTTTCCCTTTTCTTTATTTCTTTATTATTCTTTCTTCTCTTCTTTATTTCTTTATTCTTCTTCTTATGCTTCTTCTCATTGTTCTGCTCCTCCTCCTCCTTCTTCTCCTCATTCTCATTCTTCTTCTCATTCTCCTCATTCTTCTTCTCATTCTCCTTGTTCTTGTTCTTCTTCTTCTTCTTCTTCTTCTTTTTCTACTCCTTCTTCTCCTTCTCATTCTTCTTCTTCATCTTCTTCTTCTGCTCATCCTCCTCCTCATTATCCTTCTCATCCTTCTGCTTCTCATCCATCTGCTTCTCATGTTCCTCATTCTTCTGCTTCTCCTGCTCCTCTTTTTCGTGTTCCTCATTCTCCTCCTCATTCTCTTGCTCGTTCTCCTTATTCTTCTCATTCTTCTCCTTCTCATTCTTCTCCTCATTCTTCTCATCTCCTCCTCCGACGCCTCAGGCGGCGAATTCTATTCTTCTCCTCCTGTCTGGGAGAAGGAGAAAGGAGGAGAATTCTTCACCCCATTATTCTCCTCATTCTCATTCTTTTTTTATTCTCCTTCTTCTTCTCCTACTCATTCTTATCCCCATTCT
Organism: Zanthoxylum bungeanum; assembly: GCA_019454045.1. Classification (NCBI taxonomy): domain Eukaryota; kingdom Viridiplantae; phylum Streptophyta; class Magnoliopsida; order Sapindales; family Rutaceae; genus Zanthoxylum; species Zanthoxylum bungeanum. The sequence goes on along the minus strand of SKCR01017431.1, from coordinate 30,018 downwards.
TCTTCTCTTCTCATTCTTATTCTCATTCTTCTTCCCCTTCTTCTCCTCATCCTCCTCCTCATACTACTACTACTACTTCTTCTTCTTCTTCTTCTCCCCTTCTTCTCCTCCTCCTCCTCATATATTCTTCTTCTATTTCCCACTCATTTGACCTAATATTTTGTATAGTTTCTTGAGTTTTGTGAATATTTTTATGTGTTTTGTGTTATTTTGTAGATAAATAAAGTTTCAGGACTCTCTAGAATCAAATCATGGCCAAAACAGTGGAAAATAGACAAAAATGGTAAAATTATCTTTTGGGAGTCGCGACACGAAGCACTTATGCGACGCGACAGCTAATGTTCCCGGATCTTGCTAAAATGCGCCATGCTAACGTGCGCCGAATCTGTTAACATGCGCTAAATCTGCTAACATGCGCCGGACACGTGTCATCATCACATATTACCGACAATCGACATCGCCACATCATCGCCATGTCAGCATAATAATTCAGTTAATAATTCAGTCGTGCATTGATACTGTCTCATATCTTATTAATCCGGAACTAATCATAAAGACTTTTATCATTTATATATAAGTAATCTAATTACAAAATGATATAAAATAGCAATTTCCTTTGTCACAAAGTTAATTTGTACCAAAACCACAATGTCTTTTACAAATAGTGATGCTATGGGTCATAACTATCCAACAATCTCCCACTTGGCCTATAGCCAATCACTCAAGTATCTAACACCTGAACTATGTACATGTCGCTCAAACTTTTGCTGAGAAATAGCTTTCGTCAGCGGATCTGCAATGTTGTCAACTGATGCGACCTTCTCGATCTTCACATCACCATGATGTATGATCTCACGAATCAGATAGAAATATCGAAGTACATGCTTGGATTATTGATGAGGTCGTCGTTCCTTAGCCTGCGATATAGCCCCATTATTGTCACAATACAATGGAACGGGCTCAGCTGCTAACCGAACTACTCCTAATCCAATTAGGAATATACGGATCCAAACTGCCTCTTTTGCTGCTTCAGCTGCAGCGATGTATTCCGCTTCTGTTGTTGAATCGGCAACAATCTCTTGCTTGGAAGATTTCCAGCTTACTGATCCGTTGTTCAAACAAAATATGTACCCAGATTGCGACTTACAGTCGTCTTTATAGGTTTGGAAACTTGCGTCGGTAAACCCAGTTACCTCAAGTTATCCATCTCCATAGATTAAGAATGCATCCTTAGTTCGTTTAAGATACTTAAGGATGTTCTTAACCGCAACCCAGTGACCATCACTTGGATCAGCCTGATAGCGACTACACATGCTCAAAACATAAGAGACATCAGGTCGCGTATATATCATGGCATACATGATCGATCCGACTGCAGAAACGAACGATATCCGACTCATATTGTCTCTCTCATCTTGAGTTTTAGGACACATGTCCTTAGATAGAGTGACGCCATGTGATACTGGCAACAGTCCCCTCTTAGACTGATCCATGTTGAATCTATTCAACACTTTGTCAATGTACGTGCTCTGGGAGAGTCCAAACAGCTTTCTAGATCTATCTCGGTAGATCTTTATTCCCAGAATAAAGGCTGCTTCTCCCAGATCTTTCAAGGAGAATTTTAATGAAAGCCAAGCTTTAACCGATTGAAGCATGGGAATGTCATTGCCAATAAGCAATACATCATCAACGTAAAGGACAATGAATATCAGTGCGCTCCCACTAACCTTCTTATATACACAATGATCATCTTCGTTTTGAATGAAATCATATTCTTTTATGATCTCATCAAAATATTGGTTCCAAGAACGCAATGCTTGCTTCAATCCATAAATGGATCGATTTAATTTACAAACCTTGTTTGCAAGTGTTGGTACGACAAAACCGTCAAGTTGTTGCATATAAACATCCTCCAAAAGTTTTCCGTTAAGGAAAGCGGTTTTGACGTCTATCTGCCATATTTCATAATCAAAATATGCAGCAATAGCAATCATAATTCGAATGGATTTAATCATGGCAACATGTGAAAAAGTTTCGTCATAATTGAAACCATGTCGTTGACGATACCCTTTCGCTACAAGCCTAGCTTTATATGTTTGTATGTTGTCATGCATGTCAGTCTTCTTCTTGAAGACCCATTTGTAACCAATAGGCTTTACGCCTTTTAGTGCATCAACCAGTGTCCAAACTTGGTTGGTGTATATGGAATCTATTTCGGACTTCATGTCTTCTTGCCATAAATCGGAGTCGATACCTTGTATCGATTCCTCATACGTAGCTGGTTCGTCCTCCTCAATAAGATTAATATCCACATGAGGTGAGATTAGAAACTCATACCTCTCAGGTTATTTTCTGACTCTCTCCGATCTACGCGGTTCTTATATATTAGAAGATTGTGGTACAGACTCATCCCTGATGAACTGTTCGTGTTTCGTTAAGGAATCGGTGCCAGGAACAGTATCACTCCGATTTTCATCGAGTTCTACTTTCCTCCCACCTACCACTGCTTTTAGGAATTCCTTTTCGAGGAAAACCGCATGTAGAGCAACAAATATTTTGTTCTCTTTTGGGTTGTAGAAGTAATATCCTTTGGTTTCCCTAGGATAACCTACAAATAGGCACTTATCTGATTTGGGTTCTAGTTTGGTACCATCCAAACGTTTAAAGTATGCCCAGCAACCCCAAATCTTCAGGAATGAGAAACCTGGTTTCTTTCCTGTTCATATTTCATATGAAGTCTGTTGAACAGACTTTGACAGAACCTTATTCAAAATAAGCATTGCACTGTTCAATGCATATCCCCAGAAGTAAATTGGTAGCTCAGTGCGACTCATCATAGACCTTACCATGTCCAACAAAGTTCGGTTTCTCCGTTCGGACACACAGTTTAATTGAGGTGTTTCGAGAGGAGTCCACTGTGAAAGAATACCATACTCTTTCAAGTAATCAAGAAACTCATTGCTTAAGTATTCTCGACCACGGTCCGACCGTAATATTTTAATATTTTCCCGGTCTATTTTTCTACTTTGTGTCGAAACTCTTTGAATTTCTCAAAGGTTTCCGACTTGTGTCTCATAAGATAAACATAACCATAACGCGATGCATCATCCGTAAAGGTTACGAATATTCATATCCACCTCTAGTCTGGCTAGACATAGGCCCACATACGTCACTATGAACAAGAGCTAACAGTTCGGTGGCACGTGCACATTTACCGCTAAAAGGTGTTTTAGGCATTTTGCCTAATAAACAAGATCTGCATATGTCATGTGAATTTGGATCAAATTCGTCCAAGTACCCACTCTTCGAAAGTACGGATATACGAGTATTGTTAATGTGTCCCAGACGACAATGCCATATATAAGTTTCATCATTGTTACTTAATTTAAGCCTTTTATTTGTTACGTTATATGTTTGAGATTTATTTACATTCAAAATATAAAGACCATTATTAATATCAGCACTACATATTTCTAAATCATTTTTATAAACAAAACACCCAATGTTTCTGAATACAAAAGTATACCCACATTGGGCTAAACAAGATACAAAAATATAATTCATAGTCAAACTATGTACATAAAAGCAGTCTGATAAAGTAAGTACATGCCCTGAGGGCAGTTCCAAAATATAAGTCCCAATAGCCAAAATGACGACTCTAGTCCCATTTCCAACTCGGAGGTCTATCTCTCCTGAAGCTAGTCTCCTGCTACTCTGCAGATCTTGTACATCAGTACATATATGAGTACCACAACCAGAATCAAAAATCCAATTTTTTAAAACTAGAAGTAGACATATTTATTTCTATAACAAACATACATGCAGCTGGTGCCTTGCCCGCTTTCTGTTCCTTCATCCGCGCCTTATACTCACAGCAGACACTCTTCCAGTGACCCTATTTGCCACACTGTAGGCAGACATCTTGGGATTTGTCCTTTGCCTTCCCAGAAGACTTTGATGATTTGGCCTTGCCATTCTTCTTCTTTTTCTTCTTTACACCTCCAGTAGCTTTTGGCCAAGCCCTGGCAGACTGAGATGTTGAAGCGAAGTGCGCCTCACGCTTTTTGCCCTTTAATAGCTCTTTTTCTGCCTATTTCAGCATTGACATTAACTCTCCAAGAGTATTTTCTTGATTCATCATATTTTAGTTCATGATGAACCCGCTCCAGTTGTCAGGAAGAGACTGTAAGATCAAATCTATTGAAGTCTCAGCCTCAAGGGTTATGCCTAACTGACCCAACTATTCGATGTCAGCAATCGTCTGTGACACATGGTGCTCAACAGATGTACCCTCTGACGTGCGAGAGTGAAAGAGCTTCTCTTGCAACTCGTACTTCTGCGATCTAAGGTTAGATCGGTGAAGGTCCTTCAATTTCAACATCATGGTATAGGGATCCAATCCCTTATTTTGGCGACGAAATTGAGGGGTCATTGCAGCGATCATGACGGATTGATCAGTTGAGTTGTCATCTCTGTGAGTCTTCCAAAGCTCAAGCTCAAGCGGCTGCTCAATTCCGGGCTTAGGCCCAAAAGGTCTCTCTATCATATAGAGCAACTTCTCGGCCCCCAGGACAATCCCGAGGTTCATATCTCAGTCAGGAAAGTTCGTACCATTAAAGACATTTTCGCCCATAATAATGTCTATAACCCCGATCTTTCCAGCCATCTTAATTGCAATAGTCTAACTATTCAATTAACGATTACGGGTACAGTCCAACTGTTAAAAGAAAATAATAAAATATCAGTCCAACTAATAAATATATAAAACGACGAAAATAATTTGAAAGCGCATAATGGCAAGTATTTGAACGAAATTGCAAATTCAATACTAGTCTCCCACTAATTTTCGGCGAGCCTCTAACCCTCTGTTGAGTACTTGGGAAACCTAGTTTCCTAGTGGGCTAGGATCCCGTTAAATAACACACAACCTTGACTTTGGCCAACAAGCTGTATGATATTTAACTAGGTAGTTCTCTAAGATCAATTGGATCTCATCCAATTCCTAGATCCGGTAGGTGGACCTCCAAGTCCGAAACATATATACAATATATCCAATATATTTCCTAACCTTTTCCTCTGAATCAACTAAGCCTTGGCTTTGGCTCAACAAGCTTAATGATTCCAGTTAAGCGGAACCCATTGACAGTGGGAAAGCTTCGTAATCTATGTCGATGAACAAGAAGTGACATTGACTTTGGCCAAAGTCACAACTTACCCAAGACATACGATATATAACAAAGCTTTCGTGGTTCAAACACATACGCGATGGACATTGATCTTGACTTTGGCCAACAAACCAATGCCAATCTTGGATCTTGAGAGAAAACATCTCAATGGAAGGAAAACGCTTAATATTTGATTGAGGGTTTTTCGCGTAAATTGGCAACCAATTTATTATATTTGATTAGGTCTCATCATAAACCCTTAAGCATGCATTCTAAAAGCATAATAAGGCAAGAAATAAATAATAATGATATGCGGATGGATATTTAACAAATTGTTCATAGAACAAATCTTTCCATTTCCTCTCCCGGGCTAGCACTATTTTAACTTCTACCCAAATTACATATTACAATAAAGAAACCTCATTAACATTGAGGGGAATTGGTGAGAGGAGAAATACAAAGAGTCAAGAGATAAAGGCTGGACACGCAGGTCCAATTTAATAAATTCTAAACTTATTATAACAATTTCCAAAATTGTCATCACTCTTCTAATATCCATCTGATATACACTATTCATACATTACATCCATGTATTCACACAAAGCATGTTATTCAATCAATCTAATCCAATTAATTAATCTTTGAATTAAGTGATCATCAAATGTTCAAACAACAATTTGATTTGCACGAGTCCAACTCATTTAAGAATAAGTACTCAAAGTGCGTATTCTTGAATTATATCGAACTATAATTTTAAATCCGATTTAATTTGTATCCAATACTAATTCATATTTAATTCTAAATTAAATAATTACACTTAATTATGTGCCTTTTAGATTTAGTTTCTAAATCCAATTTTAATGGGTCTCAAAGGCCCAATTAACATCCAATGTCAATTTAATTAAAGTCCAATGGGTTTTTAATTAATTTCTTAAGGCATGGACTTTGGCAACCAAAGCCCAATAAGGAATCACCATTTGCCATAAAATTAATTTTGGCCCATTAGGCCCAATAAATTATTTAAAGGCTCATTTATTATATTTGGACTTAACATAATGATTTTAGGCCCAATTTGGATCCAATCCAATTGTCCTAAACCAACTTGGCCCAACCAAGCCCATTAGGTCCAAATATAATAACATTAGCCCAATTCCAAATTAAAGACTAATTTATTAAATTATAATATTCCAAATATCATAATTTTTTAATTAAAGTGTATAGTAATAATTAATTAGTTAAATTAACATTTCCAAAATACCAATTTACCTAATTAATCATGCTTTATCATATTCAATACATGTCCAACACAATTGAAACAAAATCAACTCATAACATGCTCATCAAGCTCACGGCAGTTAGGCATTTTTATATCCAATTTTGATTTTCAATCCAATTAAATCACAAATCAATATACTCATGCATTTAAACACATCCAATGGTCTAAAATCAAAAATCACCATGAGCTACAAGGGTTCATTGTTTCGGTCATCATAAGGAATTTAGGGAAAAATTATCTAATCAATTTTTCACAAAATTAATCATGCGTAACTCTAAGTTATCATAATCTAAACATAACCAAACATTCAATTTGAAGATATCATGCTCAAATCACAAAATCCCCAAAATAAAGTCTATGAACCCTAATTAATTTCATGCTTAAAATTGGCTCATGATACCATTGTTAGGTTCTCCTAGAACATGCCAAGGATCTATTAAGCATAAACATGTGTGAATAAACAAAGTGAGATTGCGGAAAAATACCTACTTTGATCGGCTAAGTCGGATGTAGAGATTACAAAAAATTTACCTCCTTAGTGTAGTGCTCCAAGCTCTCCTTTGTATGAATGGTTTAACTCCAAGCTTGATCTTTGAATTCCAAACTCAAGGGGATAGTTTCCCTATCACCTTTGTAGACTTTTTAATGTGCTAGTAATGAAGAAATTTTGAAGCAAATTTTCTAAAGGGAGAGAAGGGTTTCACGGCAAAGTGAGAGGAGGGAGAGAATGTTTATGTGTTGTAATTAGATTTAATTTTCCAAAAATCAAAATAACCTAATACCAAATCTCAAAGTTAGTAAAGGTCTTTCAAAACATCAATAATAAAGTAAGCTTGTGTAAGAAACAAGCCATCACCAACTAACAACCTCCATCAACATAAAGTGATGAGATTGACTAGTGATGTGACTTGATGTGGGTCCCACTTTAATTCAAAATTCGAGTGGGCCCGAAAAACACATCTCGGGCTCGATTTCGTTAATTTCGAATTAATGAATTTTCTGTTGTGACTTAATTAAATCAAATTTAATTAAATAATAATGCTTCACAAAATTATTACGAAAGTCGCTCGCGAATTAATTCTAAATTAATTCATTTGCCCGAATTAAAATCCAATTTTAATTCCGCTTTGAAATATAATTTCATTTAATATATCGAATATATTATTTAATCGATTAATTCCAAATTAATCATTCTCTCTCTACTATTTGAATTTTATCTCAGATAAATTATTTCCGCAATTCATCCTAGATTAATTTTCTCTCTCTCATAATTAATCCCAGATTAATTCTGTTCGAGTCATACGTCATCGGTGAATCTTCGAGAAGTGACCCATGAGATCCCTGGATATGTTGGCAGTAAATCCAGTTGTCGGACTATCTGAACACATGCATCCCTCGTACCACGTTCTTACCGATTTACAAGACATGGTTGGCTTCTAGCAAAGCGTCGTGCCTACCCAATTCTCCAGAAATATTCTTTTAAGGAATATATAATCTTTGTCAGACGTAGTATACTAAGTATTGCGTATTGCGATCCAGTATCAAATGTCACATGCTAGGCCTGAGGCAGGAATAATGTCTGCCCCGTACGAAGCATGTATCAGATAACTAGCAACTAGTCTCTTTAATTGGATAATCATGATCTTGTCATATTATCCCGATAGTTGTAACATATAAGAGTACCAGTTCTATATCTATGCGTGATCATCATCTCCATATGAATGAAGTGACACTTCCATCTTGACATCACACCCAATACACTACGATTCTCAATAAACTCGAAAGAGGCGTACACAGAATCTGTTAAAGTCTCAGACGACCAAAACCAAAGCGTATTGATTGTCGCAAGTATTAGCACTCTCAGGTTAAGACCAAATACATCTACCCTGATTCGGATTCCCATAAACACATAGTCATACTACCAATTTGAAGGTGCCTTTAGCTTATAATTTTGATACATAATTTTGAATAAAACAATAACCATTAGTGTTAAATACCCAAGTGTGTGTGAGAGTGGATTCTCTCTTGGTTCATTATTGAATCCTTTCAAGAATTATCAAAGATTGACGATCTTTGTGGTGTCCATAAACAACTAGAAAAATTCAAATAAGAGCCAAAGAAAAGTTATCAAGAACATGATTCTTAGGGGTTGGACTTGACCTTGGGAGGATTTTGTTCCTTAACAAAATATTGACACAAGAAACAAAGAAAGGTTGTCAAGACCAAGATTTTTACGGGTTGGACTTGATTTTGGGAGGGTTTTGTTCTTTAACAAACATTGACATAACTTTATTAGGTTACGTGCAAATTTACAAGATTTACAGGGTAGATTTTTCTATTTTTAATTATTTACTTTAGGATCGTTTTATTGTGTTTAAGTTGAGTTTTGGTTTTTATATTCTTTTTAAGTCTTAGTAATTTCTTTACTTGATTTAATATTAAATCTTACATCTTTATTAGAGTATCTTATGTTTATTTGAGTTAAAGATTACAAAAATCAAAAAACAATGTTCATTAAGTTTTTTGTTAAGTTTCTTAGTGCCTTTGGGTCTTATTTAGGGTTCTAAGTTAGTCTTGCATGTTTGAGTTAAAAATTAAAAACATAAGTTTTGATTTTCTTAAGGTTCTTTTTTTTTTTTTTGTATTTCTTTTGTGTTCTTATTATTTAGGAATCTTTACAATAAAATATCAAAATCACAAAAAAAAGTTTGAATAGTTCTTGAGTCAAGGTTTTGATTCGATTACGAATCATTTTGATGAGAGAGTGAATGATGCGATCCAAGGTACCAAAATAAGGCGTTATGCAAGAACAAGATACAAAGTTTCAAAGTTCAAGAAAACTCGAAATACTCAAGAAATATCAAGAAATAGGTTTCTTAGTCAATTTCATCAAAGATTTACAAGAGAATACCATATAGACAATTACAGTGAGATTTGTACGGTCTTTGAATTTTTACTATAACTTTCTAAATACAAAATCAGATTTAAGTGATTCAATTTGTTCGAATAAGGTTTTGGATGTATAGGATTTTATACGTGTCCTCTTTAAATATGTTAACAAATACATAGTTAATGTTCCAAGTCAGGATTTCTTAAGATAAGTTAAATTAAATAATTGTTACATTAAGATCCTTGATAAGTTACACTCTCTCACACACATTTAGGTGTTAAACGCTAATAGTTATTCTTCATTCAAAATTTTGTGATAAAATTACAAGCTAAATGCACTTTTAAATAAGCCGTTATAAAATCCTATGTTAAATATAACTATGAAAGATGTTTAAATTAATTTTTTAAAAGAAATCTAATTGAACTAATAAAATTAAATCCTAATCATTCAACTTGTGTTGGAAAGATGACTCAAAGATCTACAATTTTATAGTTCAAGTCAAAGACATATTCGGCCTCCTTCCTAATCAAAATGAGATCGTAATGCATCCCTAGAGTTTATGATTTTTGTTTTTCGTATTATATTATATGTAAATGTCGTGCAGAATTTTAATGTTATTTTAAAAATTCATGTACGAAATTTTAAATCTTATTTTGTTTAGGATTTAGTTTTATTAGTTAAATTATGATTTTTTTAAAGAATTTAATTTAAATAACTTTCTTTATTTAAGTTAGCTTCAGATTTTATAAGGGTATATTTAAATGTGCATTTAACTTATGATTTACATACATAATTTTAAATAAAGAATAATCATTAATATTTAACACCTATATGTGTGTGAGAGTAGATTCTCTTTTAGTTATTGATTAAAGATTAATTATCTTTGTGACTTCTCTAAATAACTAGCAAGATTCTAACAAAAAATAAAGAAGGATTTTCATTAACAAAATTCTTAGGGATCTAACTTGATCTTGAAAATATTTTGTTTCATAATAAAATTTTGGCACATGGTTCCTCAAAGATTCAAATATACATCACGTCACACCCACTACATAAGGACACTCCTACCATTTTCTAAATCCACCTATGTGATTTGAACATAGTTTCCAATAATTTAGTGTAAGCTTTTTTTTTTTTTTGTCGGTTTAATTCCATAACCTACACAAAGAAGGAATTAATTTCTAAATAGAGTCATTTTTTATTTTTTAATTATTTTTAATTTCTTAAGTGAAAAATTTATAATAATATTATATTATCATTTATATATATATATATATATTTACATAAAATTGGACTAAATATAATTCTATTTTTAACTTGATTAAGATGATCCGAAACCCTACGGCAACTCCTTAACCTAAGCAAAGAAGGACTGTCGGTTTAATTCCTTTTCAGGAAGAAGAAAAAGAAAAAAAAAAACGTAAAGATCTTCCTAAACCTATACAAACAAGGACACCAATTAATGAATTCCTTAACCTATATATAAATACGTAGAGTGGCCTGTAACTTTTGGAGGAAACTAGAGAAAAGCAAACATGGCTGCAGCGGCCTACTACAACTACAATTGGTCAGAGCTTCCAGGAGATCTTCTGGTGGAAATTTCAAGGCGGCTAAAGCTATATGAGGATTTTGTTTCTTTTGGTGGGGTGTGCACGTCATGGAGATCCGCTGCAGTTTTGGAAAATTTCGGATACAAATCTAGTCAAATCCCTTGGCTTCTGCTTCCGCCACCGAAAGAGGATCGATATAAAGAAGGAAAAGATTCCATATGTAGTTTCTTCAGTCTTTCCAAAGGCATGAGTCGGCATGTAATTCTGCCACAAGTAAACTCTGCGAGGTACTTTCCTTCCAGGGGTTGGCTTCTTAGAATGACGGCGGATTACAGAATGACCCTTTTCCAGCTTCAACTCCCCAACCTCGACACCGCCGTCCAGCTTCAACTCCCCAACCTCGAAACCGCCGTCCAAGATTCACTTGCTAATGATTTTGTTTTTAATTTAACGAAATGCGTTTTGTCAGATAATTCTAATTCGCCACTAGTTATGATTATTTGTAGAGGCACTCAGAGATTGGCATGTGCGAGGCCAGGTGATCTTGACTGGAATCCCATAAACACATGGAATTCCCCATTTGTTGATCTTATTTACTGCAAAGATCAATTTTATGCCATCAATCTTAGACATCAAATACATGCTTTCAATGTTGATGGTGGTGATGATAATATAATTGGACGCCAAGTTGCAGCCGCACAAGAAGGATTAATAAACAAGTTTATTCATTACATTTACTTGGTAGAATCAGATTCAGATGGAGTATTATGGGTCGTGGCTCGTAAAGGGGGTCAGTTCAGAGAGTGTGGTGATCCCCTCGGTTACGAAACTTGGGGATTTCAAGTTTTAGAAGTCAATTTAAGTAGTAATAAGTGGAAAGAAATTAATAATTTGGGTAATAGATCTATCTTTTTAGGTTTTAGTTCTTCTCTATCCATCGACACATCCAATAATCCTTATTGTAGACCGAATTGTATTTATTTTACTGATGATTGTATCTCTTGTTACTGGATGTGGGATGAAGAAGATAAACCCATCGGAGAAGGAGGCAAAGATTTGGGAATTTATAGCTTAGAAGATAGAAGCTTCCACCCACTACTTAAAGGACAGTCCTACCATTTATTAAATCCACCTATGTGGGTTGAACATAGTTTCAAATAATTTAGTGTTTTGCTTATATATTAGTAGGACTATTTAACGAGCAAAGAAGTTTGTATGCAAGGTGTTTAAAGAAATAGAGAATTGTTAAAAAGTCTTCCTAATGAGTTTCAAAGGCTATTTAAACAAAAATCAGTAATAAACTATTATAATAAAAAATATTCGAGGATTAATTGAAATGGGTAAATTAACAATGATTGAAAATAAAAAATTTAAATTCATTTATCAATATACTTCAAAAAAAATTATTAAAATTTATTAATTTTGTATGAAAAGCTATAAAACAATCATAAAATTGAGAGATATCACTTAAGTTCATAAAAAAGAGGAATAAGATAAGTCTTTCTACAAATTGGCATAGACCTGGCCAACAGATTTAACAGTTCGATTCATGGTTCTAGCTTCAAAAACCGTAAAACCGGACTAAATCAGAAAAACGGTTTAGTTTCAGTTAGGCATTTATTAATATTTTTTTAAAAAGAAAAATGTGATTTGGTTCCAGTTCCGAACCGAAGCGAATCGGAATCGAACATAACCTTAAGACTAAATCTCATGTCTCAGCCCGCCTTAAACTTCTCACATTTGTCTTCTTCTCGCCGAATTAACTCTGGGTAGTACCAGGATAGGGAAATCATTCACCTCTCATACTCCATTACTATCTCTAATGGTCCATGAACCATATGTTTAAACCGATGACGCTGCTCACTATGATAAGCATAAGGGAAGTACTTCTCATTAAAGGCTTCCTCGAACATATCCCAGGTGATATATTGAGGTCTTCTAAGTCCATCATCTCTCCAATAATCTGGTGCTCTCACTCAATCTGTCAGTATAGTCTCAATGTGCTTCCACCACGTCTTCGCCTCACCTCTCATCATAAAGGCAGCAAACCTAACCTTCTCTTGATCTGTCAAGTCTAACACACTGAATATATGCTCAATATCATTCTTCCATTTCTCAGCAGCAAGGGGATCAGCCGTATCATGAAACTGAGGAGGCCTCAAATTAAGAAACTGGTCCAACATGCTCGTACTACCACCGCTGCTCGAAGGTATATTAGCCACTGGTCCTCTAGAAACCATCTGTGCAACAACATCAATAAACCTCCCTGTAGACACTGTATTTTTGCATAAAGCCCAATAATGAGCCTCGTATGGAGGCACTACCCGATAAGTTGCGGAAGTCGCGGGAAACTGATGTCCTCTAGAAACCATCTGTGCAACAACATCAATAAACCTCCATGTAGACACTGTATTTTTGCATAAAGCCCAATAATGAGCCTCGTATGGAGGCACTACCCGATAAATTGCGAAAGTCGCAGGAAACTGATGTCGGAAGGGAAAATTCAGAAAATAATACCTTGTCCAAATTTAACTCGTTTGTTTAGCCTCGGGTTCGCTTGATTGATCTCTGTTTTAAATGTTAGCCTCGGCCCAAAATCCCCGCAATCCATAAAAGCCCACATACATATACACACTCATCCAAAACCCATGCAACTCATGCAACCCTTCTAGGCCCACACGCCCAAGCCCAGTCCAAGATAATTAAATCACATGCAAAACACTTGTCAAAATCCATCAAATCCCCTTCCAAATTAAAAATATTTTTGAATCCAATCCTCACCAAAAAATACACAATTTCTTTCCCTAAATAAATTAATAAAATACACTCATTTATTGCTTGATTTATTTCCTTTTGAAAACCCATGCACAACTCTAACCCTAGCATGCACCACTATAAAAATAACACAAAACCAAACCCTAGGAGGCTCCTATTCTTGGCTCTCTCTCTCGGTTCCACAAAAAAAAAATAAGAAACCCCTAATAGATTCACGGCTCTCATCTCTCTTTCTTCACTCTCTATACTGCCTTCTCTCTCGACAAGAAACCCTAAAGGTAAGCATCTTCTTCTCTCTTCTCGGCAAAAGCACAAAAGGACCACTCACACATACTGAACCATTTGGCCTTCCTCTCTCACGCACTTCACAAAAATAAAAATAAAAAACCCTAGGATGGCTCTCGGCCATAACAACAATTAACCAAAAACCCTAAGTCAGCTTCTCTCCACACTCGGCCTGGACACACTAAAAACCCTAATGACTCTCGGCAATATGGATAAACACTAAAGCTTCACGGCCACTCCTCTCTTTCCCACACATTCAAAAAGATAAACCATAAACCAAACGACGATCTCTGGAGCTCTCACTTCTCATTCGACACCTTCATAAACCTAAGCCTCTCCCTCTCAAGCTTCACGGCACACACAGACACCTCACTCACACTCAGCAAACACAAGGACACCTCACTCACACTAGGAAAACACAAAGACACCTCACTCACACTCGGTTCCACACAGCCCACTAACTAAATACACACACTAACTAACACCCCTTCACAAAATCACAAAACACATACCACACATTCAAACACATAAGCCACCTTACATGACCTATTACAAACACAATCAAACACACAGCCCCTACTAGCCGAATATAGCAAACACGTATAGATTGCCCTCAGCCGAGTGTGATAGCCAACAAAAACAGTGAACAAAATTAACCCAAAAAAATCATCCCTAACCAGTCCAAAAATCACACCAAAAAACAGTCCCCAAAAAACCCCAAAAACAGCCCCTAAACCACCAAAATTCATCACCGAAAATAGCAGTAAAAATAGAGAAAACATGAGCCCAAAACAGTGAAACAATGAGCAGAAATAGCGGATAAGCAAACCAGAAAAACAGTGAAGCGTTAACCTTTCCGGCGACGGCGTACCGCACTTCCAATAAGCAACTTAAAAGGTAAGACCTGATGGCACCCTTTACTATTTATTATTTATCTTTTCGGTTATTTATTGTCATTCCTTCATATGCATTATTATATGTCACGTCTATTTTTATTTGCATTGTGTTAATGATTGCGTGTTATCCCTTGCGGTATATTGGATGGAAACCCAAACATAAATTCCGTAGCCGAATCCGAATGGACGGTAGCTCGGTCTGTACTTGGGATACAACTCCACGTACTGCTTGAGAAACTTTCATGCACATGTTTCATTTTTTTGTTATTTAATTTTTGTGTTCATCCATTGTTTATGTTTATTATTCCGTTATTTACTTACTGTATGTTATTTCATTCATTTACTTATTCATCATTAATTAAGCGTATGAGCTAATTACGTCAGATTAAAGGTCCCCCGTTTGAGGGAAATTCCTAAGGATATTCTTTACCATAATATTTTACTGCGCTGGATGAAGTACACTTGATTGGATGTGAAATACGTTCAATCGGGCATACGAGGTCCCATATAGATGTCGGCCAAGTCTCTTGGTCGCATCTCTTTTCTTATTTTGTTGTTCATTTCTTATTGTTTCTTTATTTACTTATGCATTGTTATTTGGTGCGCATGGGCTAATTACGTCGGATTAAAGGTCCCCCGTTTGAGAGAAATGCCTGAGAGCAGCCTTTACCATAATATTTTACCGCGCCGGACGAAGTACACTTGATTGGATGTGAAATACGTTCAATCGGGCATACGACGTCCCATATAGATGTCGACCAAGTCTTTTGGTCGCATCTCTTTTATCATTCTATTACTTACATTCTATATGTTATTTCATTTATTTATTTATGCGTCGTTAATTAAGCGCATGGTCTAATTACGTCGGATTAAAGGTCCCCAGTTTGAGGGAAATGCCTAAGGGCAGTCTTTACCATAATAATTTACTGCGCCGGACGAAGTACACTTGATTGGATGTGAAATACGTTCAATCGGGCATATAAGGTCCCATATAGATGTCAGCCAACTCTCTTGGTCACATCTCTTTTCTTATTTTGTTATTCGTTTCTTATTATTTCTTTATATACTTATGTGTCGTTATTCAGTGCGCATGGGTTAATTACGCCGGATTAAAGGTCCCCCATTTACGGGAAATGCCTGAGGGCAGCCTTACCACGGTATTTTACCGCACCGCATTCTGTCTTACCATGCATAATATCACGTCTCGTTCGAACGCGTTCACGAACGCTACACGAACTTATGCGTTCTGCCTCACTCCGTTCGAACGTGTTTCCGAACGCTACTCAAATGCATGCATTCGGACTTATACCGTTCGAACGTGTCTCCGAACACTACTGGAACGCATACATTCTGTTTTACCATGCATCATATCCCATACCATTCGAACGCATTTCTGAACGCTACATGAACGCGCATACAGTGGACAGACCCATTTTTATCATATTTTATGCATGCTTGCCTCTTTGGTTATTTCTTTTGCATTACGTACTTAATTATCTCTCTTTATTATTAATGCTTTACTGTTATTATTTATCTACATTCTCGCGCTTCTTTGTTTAATATGTTTATAGAATTATACATGTGCTTTCATTTTTTATATACGTTTATGAGTGTGCAAATTTGTGTGTTATTTATCTTGCGTGCGTTGTATAAGACTTGGTTACATTATTGCAAAAATCTGTTCATTACAATTGGCATAAGTAAGGGACTATTCTGAACCTAATGGTTTGAGGTCTTCCCTTGCGATGGGTGAGTGCGGCCTTAAATCATTTCTCAGTTCACACTGGGTGGCGACTCCATTATTCTCTGGTTAAGTCCCCCGCGAGCTACTCCGTACTCCCAAAGAGCAGCGAGCTCAGATAGCGTCGCCGTACCTCTGTACATGTTCCTACACTCCCCAAAACATCTTCTAGATTTGTGGCAGTCGGGGGAACTAAAGGAACGACATGAGTCATATTAGGTGCAGCCAGAGGAGTCGAATCAGGTGCAGCTGCAGGAATAGCGGTGCAGCTGTCGAAACTACTGGAGGTATGCGTTGAGAACCTTCACAACCTCAAAAATCAGCGGAACACCAGATGAAGCTACATCTGGTTCAAGATCTACAGGCTGAGTCTGAGGTCTCTTAATATTAAGCTCTGAAAATCTTGCGTATCATCGAGCTCTCACTTTCCCACGTTGAGTACCAGTACCACGGCCACATCTAGACATTTTCCTACAAACACAAAACTATTATTTAATACCCTCATCTAATGCAAGGTGTTTATAGAATCTATAACATGTCTCTGATACCGAAATTTATCACGACCCCTCCCTAGAGCGGGCCCAGCCCTAGAAAGGGGTCCGCGAACCACTTCAGCTCAATCACCTTTATGTCATGCAATTGAACCAAAAGTTTGCAAGAGATATAGTATTCCATAAAATGCAATCCAATAAATCCCAAATAAGTGTTTACACTAAAAATGTCTGAAAATATGAAAGTTATCCTAAATGTCCTAACTCAAAAGCCAAAAGAAATGTCTGGACCAACCCGATTGACGGATGTGGCAAACGAGTCAAATCCTGATACTGAATACTGCTACTAATGCGCTGACGAACTATCTGGGAAGTTTGGGAATGAGTGGTGAGCTTGAAGAGCTCAGTAAGTAAAAACACTCATACTCTCGACGTGAACTCACCAACAAAATATATAAACATATGATAATGAAAATACGAAAACAACAGTTAATAAATATAAAAGTTAACTCAGGCAAAAACATACGCACAACAACACATCTCAATCAAATAAGGTTTGCTATCCAGATTCGGTATAATAATGGATTGAAACCATTGGGAGAATCTCTCTCTTACCCCCAAGGTTTCCCACCATATAATCCCGCATAAATGTGCAAGAGGGGGATTGAACCACACGCCTCTGCTAACCTCACATAATCTTCCATATCCGACCATTATCATACTAAATCCGGCAGCATAACAATAATCTCACACAACATCTAATATAACACATCTCATCGCATTTCATCCATCAACTTATCTCAAATCACATAATACGCAAATACTTCGATTCATAATACAAGCATACAATTTATACCCAAAATTTGTATTCATAATTTTATGTTCTCATGCTATCGATTTCTCAATAAATTTTCCAACATATATATATTTCATAAACTCACATAGCAAACATCAATCAACCAACATTTATGTTAAGGGAATCATCGTATTTTGTATTTACCTCAATCCACGCAAAACTCTCTATATCTATATGTCCTTGCTAAAAATCTGGAAAAATTATAAAATTACGATCAGGTCCCTATATTTTACTAAAATTAGGTTTTTACCCATAAACTTTTCAAATTTACAATTTAGACCCAATACTCTTCAATATTATCAATTTGGTCCCAAAACTTCCAATTATCTCCTATTACTCACTAAAAATCAGAATTTACTCATTTAAGTCCCTAAACATGTCAAATTACGAATAAGTCCAAAACTTTCAAAATATTACAATTACACCCCTATAATTGTAAAATATAACATACCGAGCTCCAACAACTTCAGAATTTCAGAACGAGGTGGTCTACGGACAGAATACGTCACCAGGATCACAACGACAATGGTGGCAATGGCGGATGCTCGGTGGTCACCGACGAACGATCGAACGATGTTAACTCTCGTTCTTGGCTAGTTTCACGAAAACCAAAGGTCTGAATTGGGCAAATGAGGTGTCTAACCCACGTATCTCGACGAGGGGAATATTCTAGTTCGGGAGGTGTTGGTCATGCACGGCGGCGCATAGGACGCGTGAGGTGATGGTGTGGCGGCGCGTGAGGGCAAGTGAGGATGATTCCAACGATCGGACCGGCGGCATTGGCTTCGTCTCGGTGAGAGGGTTCTCCTGGAGTGGTCACTCGCCGGAAAAGATAACCGGAAGACGACAAACGAGCCCTTCTCTCTCATGTCCACACTTTCTCTCTCTAAACTAGTTTCATTTTCTCTCTCTACAGGTCTGTTTCTCTCTCTAACTGTTCAAAGGATCTATGGAACTCAATTTATTATTCACTCTCGATTGGTTCACATCAACACACATACTAAAGGAATTGATTAGGTTTAGTTTCAATTTATAGAAAAGGGAAAAGGAGTTTGTGTCATGTTATTAGTAGTAGTTAGTGAGATAATGGGTAGTTAAATTCAAAAAGAATAGCACTCCTCAAAGGATAAGGTATCAGAAGACGTATGTGGAAAAAAAATCCCTAAGCTGGTGAATCGAAAATAAATCGCCATAAAATTATTTTTGTATCTGGTTTCTTGTGAATTTTGTTGACCAAAGGATTCCGGCTTCTTTTCTTGTACCTGCAGTAGCAGTTATTCCTTTTGGTTACATGGAATTGGCACTGGAGCAAAGTAAATGCATAGATAATTTTGTTTCTTTTCTAGAACAAAATGGAAAAGTTGGACTAGAGGGTGGTGGTGAGCTTGACAAGCTATGCAGTCAACTTCAGGAAATGATATCATCCGGAAGACATTATTGAAAGCATAGAAAGAATTTTTCCTGGCAACATGCTTTTGATTTTCCGTTCAAGTGCCAACAATGAGGTTTTGGCTGAAATGTCAGCTGTTGGACTTTATGAATCAATCCCTGATGTTAGCCCTTCAATTATGACAATTTTCGGGAATGTTGTTTGTTAGGTGCAGGTATACCTGCATATTACTACTGCTATAACAGTTGATTAGATTAGGAATTACTATTAGATTATGAATCGTTATTAGTTGTTAATAAGGATATTGCATATCCAATAGACTTAGGAATAGTTATTAGTTGTTAATAAGGATATTGCATATCCAATAGTCTTATGGATACTCTTAAATCTCTATATTTAAAGGGAATTATTCTTAATAATAAAGTAGCGAATTATTAAATCAACGTGAGTTGTTGAGGCCTAGGGTTCCTCGAATTACCCAAATAAATCGCTATAGGGAGGCCACGCAAATCCGATCCAGGCCCTCTTCTTGTTAACAAACTTGTAACAAGAGCAACTCAACAGACACTTAACAACTTGGTATCAGAGCCAAACATGTCCGACCAACGCCTCGACAAAATGGAACACCAAATAGTATCCCTTAATGAAGCAATACAAGCAAGAGAAAAAAGAACGCAACAGACACTGAAGAAAATGATGCTAGCAATGACTACAATGACTTCCCAGTTTGAAGGCTTTTCCAAACGAGGCAATGTGGGGCATGAAGAAGATTCGACATCAGCACACATGGGTAAAAAATGGACGATCTGAGTCAATGACCAATGTCACAGCGTGTACCGGCTCAACAATGACCAAACTGGACTTTCCACGATATGATAGACATGATGATCCCACCTCCTGGATTTGTCGTGTTGAGCAAGAAGATATCCGGAACTACATTGACAATTCACTTAAACATGTAGTTCAACTTTCGACATTTCGTAAAGCACGTGTTGGGGGTGATTCAAATGGAATTAATTACTGGTATGAAGATGATCCAGTAGTAGGTCATCGGTTGTACATGGATATAAGAAAAGTTGAGGTGAAGAAAGTGAAAGCCAAGGGTTCCCGTGTCCTTACTAATGCTACATACCAGTGGGAAACAATTGCAACTAATTTGGAGAAATTTCAAGATGTTTCTGAAAAGCTTTTCTCAAGTAAAAATAGAACTGAGGCTTCTCTAGGGAAGAAATTAAAGAATGACGTGTTTCCTAAAATTGAGAAGGAACATAATAGGAAAGAGAAATTGCTGAAAAAGCAACATAGACAAGATTTACTCCTTGATAACTTCCTGAAGGTTGATGGGTTTGGTCCCGGACACTCCCTTCGTGACAGAAAACCTGTCACTTACACTTTTGATGATTATGACCGATCAATCAATGAGGCAAATCAAGATAACCAAGCGGAAACCACCATCTCCGAAGCCTAATCAAATAATAGAAGTTGATTCTAGGTCTGAAACTTCCATGAATGATAAATAGAGTGATTCTTTGGATGCCTCTGAACATGTCAATTTCAATGCGTTATCTCCTAATTCACTAGATTATGATGAGCTTGATGAAGATCATGAACCTGAATCATTGGACAGAAACAATCGGAGAAGACAGAGGCCTCAACGATATTCAGTAAAAGAGTTCATTGAAGCTGTTTCAGATAATGAAGCAGATTTTGACAGTGATGATGATATAGTTGGAGAAGTTGTTTACAATGATGAATATCTGAGGAAACATAAACAAAGAAAGTTGTCCAGCAGCTCAGAAGGAGACGAATGGTACCATTAGGATGAAGAAAATCATGAAGATGAGGAGGAGGATGAAGAAACCTTGAGTATCAGTGAGGACAGTGATGAGCCTCAAAAAGTTAAAAATTTGCCAGGCCGTACTCGGAGGGAAACTAAATTGAGGTCGGTAGATGAGCTCCAGTCAGGTCTAAGACGCAGTAAAAGGGCCTCCAGAAACTACATTAATTATCGACAGTATGAGTTGTCAGAATCAAATACAGAGTCGGCAACGCCCAATAAGTCCAGTGGGTCAGATAAACACTCAGATGCAAGTGAGGATGCATAGTATTCAATGGGTAGTCCAGAGTCAGATGGCAACAACAATGACCAGGAAATAAAAGTTGATCAACCAGTTGAAGGTTATGCTGAGACAGTTGAATGGGCAAAGCCAGCCGCTGGAGAAACTAAATAGCCCTGGCCAAACTGAAGTTGTTAATCGGACCCTTGAGATGTACCTTTATTGTTTCTCCAATAACAACCCGAAGGAGTAGACTTGGCTGCCTTGGGTGGAATTTTGCTACAACACCAGCCAACATAAGTCCACGGGCATGACACCATTTGAGTTAGTTTATGAAAGGAAACCCTCAAATCTCTTATCTTATGTTCCAGATACAGCTAGGGTGGACTCAGTGGAGCATTATCTTCTTGCGAGAGATAGGACATTGCAAGAAGCCAGGGAAAATCTGAATGTGGCTCAAAATCAAATGAAACTCATCTATGACTCCAAGCACACCGATTGCCAATTCAACGTGGGCGATTGGGTGTACCTTAAGCTCCAACAATACAGGCATATTGAGATATGACAATCAGAGATCAAAGAATTGCAGTTGCTTGATGCCTCAAATGAGTAGGCCAATGCTATCATGCATAATGCCGGCTTTCTACTTGAGAATCCTCACATCAACTCTTATATCAAATTATGTTAATTTTATCTAATTTGGGAGAAAACAAATGGATTTTGGTCAACAAGTTCATGACATGATGATGTGAACTTTTCTGCCAAATCAAAGCTCAAACAAGGGGAAGGGCTTGATCTAATGAATGAGAAAATTTTAAAATATTTCAGAAGGGATAACATGACAAGAGGTTTAGTTGTATTCCTTTATTCCCTAGGCAGCCTGATATGTTGCCAGCATTAATATGGATGAGAATGATTAGATATCCGATCATATTGGACGAAATTGAAATTGAAATCGAAATTGAAATCTAAACCAAATCTTATATTCAATATTTATCCATAATTAAAAAAATTTCGTAGTCAGTATCCATATCCAAAATCGACAGAAAATTCAGATATCCGAAACTGATTAAAATAATAGAAAATTTGAAAAATAAAAATAAAGATATATGATAAAATTCAAAAAAAAAATTAATTATCCAAAATAATAATAATGATAATTTGTGGTGTATGCAAAGGATCAAACATAATATTTGTTTGTCATTAATATTTGTTCCAAACAACAAGTTTATCATTTATTTACAGCTCCTGGAACAAGAAAATACCAACCCTGAAAGCCAAGAGTGCTTCTAACAGCTTTCAGAAAAAGGGTGCAAGAAGCTTTGAAATCTGAAAAATTATCCTGCAGATGAAATTCGCCATTTAAAAAATTAGACATTTCCAATGGCAGCACATTCTTCTGGTTTCCAAGGGCACGACTCAGGGTATTATAGCAACAGATAGAAGTTAAAAAATAACCTGCTCCTATCACCAGCACCAGCACGAGCACCACAAATATAAATTAGATAAAAACAAGATATTACTGAGTTTAACCTGCAAACCAACAGTCTGAGATAACAAGATTAAATCATTGTATCCGGACTGAAACTGAACTGGCTGCACCGCCTTGACTGCTTTTACTTCATAAAGACATAGCAACATACAAGTTAGAGAAAATTAAGAAAGTGGAGAGGAGGAGTGGTGTTTGGTAATGATGTATATAAAACATATAATGGCAACATGCATTCCAATACTGGCTTATATTTAGGAGGGAATCAAAGTAAACTTAGAAAGCATATAAAAAAATCATAGAGATAATGATTTATGAGGTTCAGTAGAGAGTGGCTTCAACCTACGTCCACGAGAGTAATTGTGGTATTTTATTACCTACTCGGGGTCAAGATTGGCCCGAGCTATAAGTGGTGTAGTGATCTTTCAAAAGGTTTACAACTCATCAGGTTTTACACAAGTCCGTTACAAATCTCTCAAGTGATCGGGAACCGACCAGCTTTCTCTCTCAATCACTAGGTTTTAAGATTTTAGCTCTGTTGACGGGTGATTTTCGTCCCGGGGGCAGTTTCGAGATAACCCTCCTGAGACAATCCTCCTTCAACCTTGAATTTATTTGATTATGGAAGACTAAAAGAAAATATGGCGAAAGACAAGACAAGCACAAAAAATCGAACAGATAGTGTTTAACGTGGTTCGGCGGAGCTAATCCAGCCTACGTCCATGGCACAAAGTATGTGGTTATTTTATTACCGAAACCAGCTGGACCGACCTGTTTGGGGAGGAGGTCTAATATTAACCGAGCTGTTGGTTGTTTTTGCGTTTCTTACAAGTAGTAATCAAATGAAAAATTTTCTAACCCTTACAAATGTGATCAAACTCCCCTTATATATTAATGGATATACAATACTGTTCCCGTATCTTTGTGATGCCAGCCCTGCAGGTCTGCGGGTCTCCAGTGATTTGACAGGTTCTCTTCCCTAATCTGCCATCGCCGAAAGCAAAGTCTACCCTCTGATTTTCCGTCACGTCACACCGCAAAAGTACACTGTCATTCCTTTTCATTAATGATGACAGTCTGTTAGATTTCGAATGTGAAAATTGATTTTGGAGGGAAAAATTCAACCATTCTGATCCCACGTCGGTCTTAAGAGGTCGGCCAAGTGACCTGCTGAGCTTTCCAAACTGTTTCTGTTCTGACCCGAAATATCTGAACTCATCAACTTGTTCCATGAGGTAAGTTAACATCAAACCGAGCCGCCGATCCTAAGTAGTCGGCCTCGGTTCTGATATTGTCGGCCCGTGAAATTTACGTCAGATCCGAGGAAGGGGTGCTCGGATTCCCGTACTGTCTGCGAACTGACCTATACATCTGGCCGTCTGATTCTCCCACAAATGGAAGTTCCTTCTTTGCCTTTGTCGAACTGTTTGAATATCTTAGTTGCATAAATGCCCTTCAACAATATCTTTTACAAGTTGTGTGATTGCGAAAATTGCTATCCTTGAATCTATGCTTCAACCCCTTTATATAGGTTTCCAAATTCACTATTCTACCGTCTATGACGTCAGACCATGTCACTCTGTCATTATTGTAGTAACAACTCTCCTCAACTACCCACAATTCAGCCAATCAAAATACTCCATTTATTGTCACTGCACCGGCCTATGATGGCCTATACCGGCCCATGGTGGCCTCTACCAGCCTATGATGGCTCTGCTC
The DNA here is from genome assembly GCA_019454045.1 of Zanthoxylum bungeanum. Taxonomy (NCBI): domain Eukaryota; kingdom Viridiplantae; phylum Streptophyta; class Magnoliopsida; order Sapindales; family Rutaceae; genus Zanthoxylum; species Zanthoxylum bungeanum. The sequence goes on along the minus strand of SKCR01017431.1, from coordinate 5,438 downwards.
TGCCATTTCTCAGCCACTGCACCGCTCTATGGCGGATGACAGAAGTTACTTCCAATGAGAACCGCTGCTTTTTCCCATGTCATCATTGGTCTTCCATAAGCTTATCCTTCCAAATAGGACATATGTCACATGTTCTCAAACAGACTGATATGTAATCCCAGTCAACACTACAAGAAAACTAGAAAATAGAGACTGAAATATCTAAGGAATTTTTTCGTCTCTGTTCTGTTGGTCGCAAAAAATATAGCGACGGAAATATTAATCCGTCGCTAAAAATTACGGCGGAATTTATTTCGTCTCTAATATGAAACGGAAAATTCCGTCGCCAATATAGCGACGGATTAAAATTTCCGTCACCGGTCTGTTTCTATATAGAGACGGAATTATTCGTCGCTATATAATGACGGAATATAGCACGAACAAGAAGTCAAGAAAAAAACATGTATGAACAAAAAAACCATAACTCCCGAACTAATATGAAAAACGAAGTCAAATTTTTTTTGTGACACTTTACGGTGGTCGTGGTATTGCAAAGTATTTGCGATGAAAAGATTTAGCAAAGTATCTTAGTTTGAGACACTTTGAGATGACAGTATATCGCAATTATCTCAAACTTACGACACTTTGCAATACCATAATCATAGGGAAGTACCGCAAAAAAGTTAAGGGTTCGTTTTTCAATTCAGCTTTGGAGTTCTATTTTTTGTTCATACATATTTTTTTATCTCTTAATCATAAAATTTGTTTTGTTATAAATTACACAAAACAAACAGTCCATTGATTAAATGACTCGCACTAAATAGAATAAAAACACACTACTTATAATTGAATCACAAGTTAACAAAACTATTTAAAAAAACTTACCATTATGATATTCGAACTCAAATAATAAATTAACAAAATTATTTAAAAATCATTCGATTACATCTTTAGAATAAAAATTATATTATGTTTCGAGTGTATATTGTGTGGGATCCAACTGCTGTGAGAGAGATAACATATACACCCGAAACATGATATATTATCTCTCTTTAGACATACATTTCTCTCCATATAAATTTTGAATTAATAAACAATAATAATAATAATAATAGAGTAATAGAATTTGTACAAATTTATTTTTATATAAACTAATATAACATGACTGAATTAATTTGTCTCAGTCAGTCATCCTCATCCCAATTTTAATAATAAAAAATATTTTATACCAAGGCAACACGATAGGTAGATGAGGTGTCACTATCCAAAATCATATAGTCAGATTCTGATCATCGTTTACGACACGAAAATGGCTTAGCCCAAACTCTACTCTTCGTCAGCTGGCTTTATCTTCTCTTACAGTCGCTTATTTGTTCCATCTCATGGCGAAGCGGAAAATGCTTTCGGAAAACAGAGCTTTGCTTCAATGTCTCTTGGTGTTTCTGATGGTTCACTTGTCATGTGTATCAGCTTCAACGTTTTTCAAGCCGTTCAATGTCAGCTACGACCACAGGGCTATGATCGTCGATGGTAGCCGCCGTATGCTCATCTCTGCCGGAATTCACTACCCTCGTGCCACTCCTCAGGTACCCTTTTCGCCTTATCGTTTGATTTTCAATTTTCCTTTTCTGTCCTTTGCTATAAATTAATGTAGGTTAGTTTGGTGACTGATGAATTTTTTCATTTACATTGTTTAAAGATATGAGTTTAAATCAATTGTTTGTGAATGATGACAAGACAATAGTAATGGAGTTAAGCTAGGTAGGTACACAAATTATCTATTGTAAATATGATAAAGCTGAAGGTCGTGCCTAGCAGTCAAAGTGTTAACTGAAACATGAAAAAACAGGTGTAAGGCTGTGCTTTTAAAATTAAGTTGAAGTGCAACAATTACGAGGGACCTTTAGTCGGGGTCCTGACTCCTGATTGCTGGAAAGTCATCTATAGCTCATCGTAAAGCAACTTTGTAGTATGTTTACGTGAACTGTATATAATTCTCGAAATTCACATATGTGGTACTCCTCTGCTGTTTAGATTTTGACTAGACTATTACTCTTTGACTTTTTTAAGTTTATACCAAGATTGCTTTTAGAACCGTTATGTTATATGCCTAACTCCTTCACATGATGTCAGATGTGGCCGGATCTGATTGAAAAGAGCAAGGAAGGTGGGGCAGATTTGATCCAAACTTATGTATTTTGGAATGCACATGAACCAGTTAGAGGACAGGTGGATTGAGATTTCTATCCACCTACTTGGTGTTAGTAGCTTTAGAGGGTTTTGGATAATTTTTTCTTTTTTCTTTTTACAAATTATTAATTTTTCTATTTAACTGCTTATTCAGTATAACTTCGAAGGGCAAAATGATATCGTCAAATTTGTGAAGTTAGTGGGATCCCGTGGGCTGTATCTCCACCTCCGCATAGGTCCTTACGTGTGTGCTGAGTGGAATTTCGGGTCTCACTCAAGCTCTTTGCCCTCTTTCATCTTATTTGTATATATGTGTAGCATTTCTATTCACTAAAGAATTTTCAGTTGCAGTATAATGAGTTAAATTATTCTCTTTCGTAACTGCTTGGTGCTGTCTACCTAAGGTTATGGTATGTAAGTATGTTGAACGTGCAAAAAAAATATTCTCTTAGTATGCTGCAGCAAAACTGTGTTGCCGGGCATGTAGAAGGCAGAATCTATGCTTCATTACTCCTTGGTTCATAAAATATGGAATGATGTCCATTATTCTATTATGAAATTATAGAAGTGTGGAAGGCACCAAATTTATTGTATGGTATCAATGTTACACTGTTAATTGATATGATAAAAGAAACAAAGGGTTCATTGAAAGCATTATATTTTTCAACAGAAAGAGCAAAGGAATTTCAGAAAAATCACAGTAGAAGATTTCTAGAATGGATGAGCATTGAAGAATAATTTGTTTCGTTGTGGGAAAGTAACTCATCAAAGGAGAGACTTTCTATCAATAAGCTTTAAGCTGAAATGAAAATTTCTTAGATAGAACATTGGAAATTTGTTATCTGTTAAATCTTTCCGTTTTCTTAGCAATCTGTTTTCTGATGTTAACGTTCTGATGAAGCCAATGATGTGCTACCATTTTATAGTTCTTTGTCTTTTTATAATTGGATTTTCCGTCTTATTTTGACTAATAATCTTGCAGGGGCTTCCCCATATGGCTGCGGGATATCCCTGACATAGAATTTCGAACAGACAATGCACCTTTCAAGGTAAATGAACCAGTAGTATTTAATTTCAATTATTTATCTAGGGGATGATTGTTCTTATGCAGTAGTATATTTGAATAATCAAATTGAGCTTTCCCTATAATATTCAAGCAATTTGAGCCATGATGAAGAGGGGCGAACATTTATGGCAATGTGAATAAATTTTTCTTCAGGCAGTACACTCATTTTGCAAACCCAAATTTGCATCAACATCTAACACTGATAAAACCTTATCAAAATATTGGAATGCAAAATAGTCCTAATTTGATTCGGAGATAGTAAGTCTGTAAGTATATTGAATGGCGCACACATTACATTGGAAGCTGTCCACAAAGTCGTCGCCCCAAATTTGAATCAACTGATTAATGTATTATAAGTTTTAATTTGATGACTGGAAAGTGACAAAGGTTTTATCATCTCACATTACCTTTTTCTTCTCACTGTCAGTTCTAGACTCTTCTATAAAACACACCACCATTAAACTGTTATTTAAGTAGAAACAATTTTATCGGTGGATACTATGGATTCCTAAATTCACACCATTTTTTTGTTGAAACCTACCAAGGAATAGACATTTTAAATGTTTTCTATGATTCTCCCTATAACAATTTTTCATTTTGGTGAGATATAAGCTTTTTCTTTGCGTGAACTAGAGCGTAAATTTGTGTTGTATATGCGGCTAGCCAGTTGTAAACTGAAAGCACTAAGCAAAGATCTTACATTTTGCTGATTTCAACCTGGATCAACATTATTTTGACCCATGAAGGCACATGAAGAAAATTTCTTCTTCCTGGTCAATTACACACACACCTCTTCTGATTTTTTTTTTTTTTTTGATTTGGCAATTCTATCTATGGTATATCATTCGTGGTTGTTGATAAGATCCTTCCATTTAGCCCCGCACACACCTTCCGACTTTTTTTCCAATTTGGCAGTTTGATCTATGCTTATCATTCATAAACGTTGATAAGACCCTTTCATTTAGCAGCACACACAACTTCTGATTCTTTTTCCAATTCGGCAGTTCAATCTACGGTTTATTATTTCTAGATGTTGATAAGATCCTTCCATTTATCAGTATGCATACGGACACACACACATCACATCAATTTGGAGTTCCAGTGCTCCAACATGAGTTAAAAGTATTTGTTTATCATTATCATCTGGGTTGATTTTTTTTCTGCTTTGTTCTTCTGAAAAATGTATCTTTTGTTTAGTTGATTTTCATGTATAATAGATCCTGAAGAGCGAGTCTTGCTTAAGTTGCAGGCAGAGTTTATGTTGTGTGATAATTTACTCATGTTGACAAAACTCGTCCAAAGTCTACTAACAACTAAATTTTAATTGTGTTGGTGCTCATGAAATGATGCTTCTTTTTTTTCAGGAGGAGATGCATCGGTTTGTCAAAAAGATTGTGGATCTAATGCGAGAGGAAAATTTGTTTTCTTGGCAAGGTGGTCCAATCATCATGTTGCAGGTTGTAAGATATCCTAAAGTTCATATTTTCATGGTTTAGATTGGCTCGTTTCAACATGTTTAGTTAGTTCTATGGCCTTGTTTGAAGACGTGGCCCATTTCATGTGATTGTACACTTGAAATGATGATATAGTACTTTCAATAAATTTGCCGCCTTCAAGTTCTTTTTTGGGTTTTATTTATTGTTTCTAACTGCTGTTTTTATAACAAAAGAAAAGCTGTTGCTGAAACTATTTGCAACTTTTATCAGATTGAGAATGAATATGGAAATATGGAAAGCTCATATGGTCAACGAGGGAAAGACTATGTTAAATGGGCTGCTAGTATGGCTCTTGGGCTTGGTGCTGGGGTTCCATGGGTGATGTGCAAGCAAACTGATGCTCCAGAAAATATTGTAAAGTCTCCTTCACCTGATTATCTGTGCATAAACATCTTCCAAGTAATTGTCATACTTATTAAAAACTCCACTGCAGTAAGCAAACAATGAGTGGAGAGAAGCTTGAATTGGTTTCCACGTTGGTTTCTATTGTTTGATATTTTTATCGGGTCAAGCCTCTCAGATTTGTGAATTTTAACAATTTTTTTATTGATGGCATTGTATTTTCTCTTCGCAGATAGATGCCTGCAACGGATACTACTGCGATGGTTTCAAGCCGAACTCCTACAATAAACCAACACTATGGACAGAGAATTGGGATGGCTGGTATGATAGTAGATGATGGTTTAGTGCTATTCTGTCTCATAATA
>SKCR01017430.1:0-39854 GCA_019454045.1 Zanthoxylum bungeanum | reverse complement strand
AGGACCATCCATGGATAAATTGCCACATCCCATCAAGTCATCCTTTTTCATGTCACAACAGCCGGTGGATACAAAAGAAGAAGCCACCATGACCATTTGGGTGGTTGCGTCTGGCTGAAGATATTAAATTTAGCGCTAGCGGGGAGGCAACCCTTGCATTTATTTTATTAATATTTTCTTTATTTTTAAATTTTATTTTTCTATTGTGTGCTAATTGTTTATTTATTTGTTTGCATGTTATTTATGCAGGTAGCACGAAACACACAAAGCCCGCCCAACCAAATTCTGACCAGTAGGAGCCTGTTCAACTTCATGCATGGTATTGTTGTTCATCAATTCTGCTTCTTTATGTTTATCTTACATTGAGGACAATGCAAGTTTTAAGTTTGGGGGTGTGTGCATGTAGTAATATTACCTGTATTTTAATTATTTTTTTTGTTTTTATTCCTTGGTAGTAAAGCATAAGTCTAATAATGATTTTGTTTGCTTAGATGAAATTTTAGAAACGATAAGTCCCAATTGATTTTTATCTGATGCCTTGAGTAGATGATCTAGGTTAGACTCGTAAGTACTTAATATGATGCATTGACCGTTTACTTAGATATCTACCTTAATATGCTATTATTATGATGTATGGTATGATAAGAAAAAAAAACCACCTATAACCGATAAGCGTGAAGCTACTCATGGGCAAATGTTAGGACTATCAGGAGGAGAAATGCTACCTTAAAAGGTATGTGTGTTGAAAAAAAAGAAGAAAAAAGTAATAAAATAAAATCGTACCATACTAGGCAACGAAAGGCAGATGCATAATACTTTTGAGATATCTAGGTTGGTTTGACCCATCGGAACTCAATTTTTCAGATGAAATTATTGAGTTGGCTTACTTAGGAGTCGAGCTGTGAACAAACCTTTACACACACACACTGTAAGTATAACTTAGATGGTTTATTCTAGAACTTGGATTTAAGTTGCATTGCGTACTTTGAAGGTTCTATGATTTCATTGATAAAGCATTCTGTGAGGAAAATAATATGCATAACTATTGGGATTATTTTATTTGCTTTTGTTTTATATTTTTGTTGCATGATTGCATGTGTGTGAATGACGTTTGTGGGTGTCGTCGCTGTAAGCTCTCACGAGACTATAACTCGTGCACTAGGGTCGCCTAGGGGTTTAAAGGCTTGTTGCATACGCTAAATATAGTCGTGATCCCTACGAAAGTAACCTAATTAATTTTTTTAATTATTTATTTAGTTTTTATTCGTCTTTTGCTCGGGACTAGCAAAATCTTAAGTTTTGGGGTGTTTGATAAGTTTGGTTTATACCCACTTATATCTGCATTCTTAGCTTACTATTTTATTAGTTTCTGTATAATTTAATGTATTTTGTAGTTCTTTTATGTTTTATTTGTAGGAGGCATTAATATATAGACCTCGGGGCATTTATATGTGTTTTGAGACCATACGGACGCATCTGAAGCACGGGGGAAGAGCAGAAACGCGGAGAACACGCAAATTTTAACTTTCTGCCGCGCGTCGTGACGCGCCTTCGCTGGAGACACACATATAAAATCCATAGAGATTGGCACCGCGGTGCCCCGCAACGACCCAAAACAATAATTTTAGGGTTTTTAGATGCTCAATGACCCCAAGGCTCTATTATAAATACATAAATTCGTCCAAAACTTAGAGGAGATGCTAATACATAACACAAAACACAAAAATATATATTCTAGAGAGATCTAAGAAGAAAGATTGAAGTGCGACAAGAGGAGACAAAGACGGTGACATCCGAAGACGAAGGGATTCAATTCGAGTTTAATCTTCTAGTTTTTATCTTTAACTCTCATTATGTCTATTAGATTCATGACCATATTTTCCTTGTTATTATCTTTTGTCATGAACTAAATCTATAATTCTAGAGGATGATGTAGCCGATGTTTGAACCTATGTATTGATTGCTAAGTTGAGTTTATTGAAATTATAATTCAGTTTATTTATATGCTCTTGGGTTTAATGCTTCTTAATTGTTGGCCATAATTGAAGATGATGAATGTTTAGAATCTATCACTCGAGAGATGAGATTTTGAATAAGATCTAGAGAATATGACCTAGGATTTTATAGAATTCGATAGAATCTATAGTTCTTTTGAAGTCGTTAATATAGAATCACAGAACATAATGATTTGTTAATTACTAGATTTTTATAGGGATATCGAAGTCTGTAATTGATAATACTTTCACTATTACTCGAGAGAGGGAGTTGAATACTGTAGGATTCTTGACTTATAAATAATGCAACGGAATAATGAGTGATTGGCATAACAAATACCTAGGGGAAAACTAGGTGAAATCAGACTCTAGGATCTCTCTCATCTTGGTTTATTTTATTTAACGTTTTAATATCTTGCATATTTAGTTTTTAGTTTAAATTCAGATTTTTCTTAATTTAATTGTTGTCTAAATAAAGTTAGGATTATTAAATATATTATTTAGTGTGAGTTGAACACAATCCCTATGGGTTCGACACTCTTTTACTTATCTTTCTAAAACTTGACACCTTACACTTGCGGTACGATATAAAATATCACAACAATCAGTTCAGTGACTTACTAAAGTGACTGAACAATATAATAAAATATGGATCCCAGATCCAAATCCGAGTATACCCGAGTCCGGATCCGAATGTATTTTCCCGGGTCTTGGTCCGGACCCGGGTCTAGCCAGACTCGAGTCCGAGTCTAGATTTTACCATCCTTAAGTCTCACGCTGACATGGCCGCCTCACGCTGAAGTGGCGTGAGGCGGCCGCTTCACGTCAACAAAGATGTGACGCAAAAAAAAAAATCAGAAGTCAATAGTGGTCGTGTAGGGTGGTTGAAATAGAAACAGATTATGGCTGAAAGTAGATCATTGGCACTACAAATTATAGAAAATAAGATCAAATTTAATCTACTATATAACTCCACAAATGGACAGAAGCCAACAACTCGACGATTACATGGCAATTTTTTTCCTAAACATGCAGCAGTCAGCAGCTCGAAGATTGATTACAGAGCAATTTTTTAGCAAACATGCAATTACTCTATGAAACATGCTTCGTTTACAAGTAGTAAATGAAGGCTTTACCGACTATATAAGAAGAAATAAGAAAGTCAAAGAAAATAAAAGATGAACAGTGATGATGATATTTTATGATAGAAAACTAAGAAGAGTTGAAAATAGTTGTACAACACTCACCATTATTTTTTATTTTGTTGCTTTCAAAATCTTTGCACATGGACTATGTTTGCTTTGATGCTTTCCATGTCTTTCTAGTGGGCTATGTTTGCTTTGGTCAATTATCTGACTCAGTTACATTGTTAGATAAAAATGATATTCGTATAATATTTAGTATAACGATTTATACAATCAAATATAATATTTACTTTATTTAGTAATCATAATGAATTGTTAACAAGTTATAAAAATATCCTTAGTTAAAATTATTAATTTATTAAATTACTACATATTTATAATAATTTTATTATTAATAAAGAATCATTATTTCATCAAGTTATAAAAATTATTAATTTTTTGACATTCGGATTGAGGCACCTGCCTCGCCTCCTCAAGGAGGTCCGCCTCGCATCTCAAAGGTCGACCGCATCGAGAAGTTATACCTATTTTTTAAACATTACTCCATGCGCCTCCACTCTCTCCACGCGTATCATTCGCGTCTGAAGGTTGAAGAGACTGACGTGTCGGCCACGTCATTGCACAATCATCACCACGCCAGTGCACAGTCAGTAGCCACGTCAGCAAATAGTCAGCAGCCACGTCAGTAAGGTGTCTGACACGTTATCTATCTCGTCATCGACATGTGTCTGCCACATCAACATAATCGGTTCTATTTCTACCACGTCATCAGCCACATTACTGCCATGTCAACATAATTGGTTAAATTTATTGAGCCCTCTAAAGTCTCTGAAATTTATATTTTAGCCCCAGACGTTTTAGAATTTAACAAATCAACCCTTATGTCGAATTTGGAACAATGAATAGTAAAATCCACCATTGTTGACCGTTCTGGACGTAACGATGACCTCCGATTTGTGAAAATCAGCCTCAATTTTATCGTATTTTTATTTTAAATTTTAATCTTAAAATGGAAATGGAAGATTTCTCTTCTAGTGCGATGATTAAGTTGACAACAACCAATTACTCCCTCTAGAGGTCTCAGATGATAGATTATTTACACTGCAAAGATCTATTCGATATGATCGAGGTGAAAAGAGTGAGATCAGATTCTGTCAAAGAGAGTGACTGTAATAAACTCAACAACAGAACTCTCGGTCAAATTAGGCAGTGGATTGGCCACAATGTCTTCCACCATGTAGCACAACATACATATGCTTACGAAATATGGATAAAGCTAGAATGCGTGCACTAGACCAAGACTGCTCAGAATAAAGCAAGAGCAATGAGAGTTTCAAGTTTAAAATTTTCAAATAATAGTTACTTACATTTGAACAATGTGCTATTTATTCCTGGTTTTTATAGGAATTTGATTTCTAACTTTTTTTATGATGGTCTTTCTATTTCATTTAATAATAATTTAGTTATTATTGCTAGAAATGGATTGACTATATGCAAAAGAAACTCAAAAAATAATTTATATGTGTTAAGGTCGTTAACACATAATTCACTGCCCAACACTAAGATATTTAAGGTTGAAAAACTTAAAACAAAACGACAAAAGATTTCTCATGATGACACATATCTGTGACATCTTAGACTTGATCATATTAGCCTTGACCATATAGATAGGTTGATAAAGAACGAAGCTTTAAACCAGTTAAAACTTGGAACTCTACTAGTATGCGAATCTTTTATAGAAGGAAAGATGACCAAAATACCTTTTACTGGAAAATGTATAAGAGTCAATCAACCACTTGAGCTAATAAATTCAGACATTTGCAGACCGATAAATGTGAGAGTACGAGGATGTTATGAATACTTTCGTCATATTTATTGACGATTATTCTAGATATGGGTATGTTTACCTAATACAGCACAAGTCAGATACCTTTGAAAAGTTCAAAGAGTATCGTGCTGAGGTTGAGAACCAATTAGGTAAGACGATCAAAACTCTACGATCAGAATCGTGGAGGAGAATACCTTGATAGTGATTTTGAGGAATTATTGGTTGAGCTTGGGATAGTATCCAAGCTCACGGCACCTAGAATACTACATCAAAATGGTGTTGTAGATAAGAGAAATCAAACCTTACTATACATGGTAAGATCTATGTTTAGTTACACTTCACTACCTAGTTCATTCTGAGGATATGCATTACAAACAACAATGTATATCCTTAATGTAGTTTCATCTAAGTATGTTCCTAAGACTCTATTAGAGTTGTGGAGTGGTCGTAAAGCTAGTTTATAATATTTTCGCATTTTGGGGTGTCCAACACATGTGCTGAAGAATAAGACTACAAAGATGGAGCCACATTCTCAAGTGTGCCTATTTGTAGGCTATCCTAATGAGACTAGAGGTAGGTTATTTTATAGTCCGAAAGATAATAAAGTGTTTGTGTCGACAAACGCTACGTTTCTTAAGGAATACTTTATGAGGGAGTTCAAAACTCAAAGTAAAGTTTACTCGAGGAGTTATTTGCTGGTTCGATCATCACACCATCATAAACAATAGTTGACAGAAACATAGAACCTTCGACATCCGAGTGTCAGATGTAAGTATGTCAGAATGATCTGCCACTTAGACGTAGTGAAAGGGTTGTATGATAACCCGATCGCTCTCTTGGAGTTGTAGAGGCATAAGTTTTCGCATTCAGTGATGGTGTAAATGATTCATTGACCTGTCATAGTGCAATGGATGATTATGATAAAGAGGAATGGCTCAAAGCCATGAACCTCGAGATGGAGTCGATGTACTCCAACTCAGTTTGGGAACAACATGATGAGGGTAAAACCAATAGGTGAGCAGATGGGAAGGTACATAACTTCAAGGCTAGGTTAGTGGACATGGGTTATACCCATAAAAAAGGAGTTGACTATAAGGAGACTTTCTCGCCAGTAGGCATACTTAAGACCATCTGCACTATTCTCGCCATTGCTACATATTATGACTATGAGATTTGACAGATGGACATCAAGACTGCATTCTTGAATGAAAATCTTGATGAGTGTATCTATATGGTACAACCAGAGGGGTTCGTAGCCCAAAGTCAAGAGCAAAATATTTGCAAGTTGCAAAGGTCCATTTATGGGCTTAAGTAGGCATCTCGATCTTGGAACAAAAGATTTGATACCATGATCAAGTCTTATAATTTTGAGCAGAATGTCGATGAGCATTATGTATACAAGCGCGTCATTGACGATAAGATGATTTTTCGTATTTTGTACGTCGATGAAGTCTTATTCATTAGGAATGATATAAAAATATTATCGGATGTGAAATTCTGGCTAGCTAATTAATTCCAAATGAAAGATTTGAGAGAGACCCGTTATGTACTTAGGATCCAGATTCTCCGGGATCGGAAGAAACGACTGTTAGCTATGTCTCATGTATCCTATATCGAAAAGATCCTTATAAAATTTATGATGTAGAATTCTAAGAAAGGTAATTTGCCTTATCGACATGTAATTCATTTGTTAAAGGAACAATCTTCTAAGAATCTCAAAGAGTTGAATAAATGAGACATATCCCATATGCCTCAGCAGTTGGAAGTCTCATTTATGTTATGTTATGCATGAGATATGACATTTGTTTTACAGTGGGAGTAGTCAGTAGGTTTCAGTCTAACCCAAGATTAGATCATTGGGTGGCTATGAAATAAATTCTCAAATATATTAAGAGAACGAGAAATTATATTCTTGTATATTCTGGATATACGGATCCTGATTTTCAAACAGATGTTGATTATAGGAAATCAACATATGGATCAGTGTTTGGCCTAGGTGGTTGAGCCATTGTGTGGAGGAGCATAAAAAATCTTATATTGGTGACTCCACCATGGAGGATGAATATGTAGCAGCTTGCGAAGCAGCTAAGGAAGCAGTCTGGCTCCGGAGTTCCTGGGGATATTTGGAAGTTGTTTAATTTATGGATAAAACACTCACATTTTATTACGATAATAGTGATGCAGTGGAAAATTCCAAAGAACTAAGAAGCCACAAAAGAGGAAAGCATATAGAGAGAAAATATCATCTCATCAGGGAGATAGTGCAAAGATGAGACGTTTCTGTCATGAAGATTACATCCGCAAAGAGTCTCGTTGATCCGTTTACAAAGACCTTGTCGGCTAAAGTGTTTGAAGGTCACCTAGAGGGTCTACGATTATATGACATGTCCCATTTTCTTTAGTGAAAGTGGGAGATTATTGGGATATATGCCATAGAGCTTTATGTATGTAAATAAAATTATTTATTATAAAAAAAAGATGTGTTGTTCATTTATCAAATGTTTTGATTTAAATCCCATATTGTAATTTATCTTGTTTACCATTGATTACTTATATACCTTCGGACTTAGTGTATGGGTGTCATACACAATATGATTTAAGTATGAAGTTAGTAATCTAAAATAGTCCATAGAGAGCAAACAAAATGGGTACTTTATTTGCGGTTTATCTATAGTTGTGGTCTGTTATATAATTATATGGCGACCTTGATCTGAGATCGTCCATGTGGTGACATGAGAATTGAAGCACCTTATATGATGTGATCGTATAGGACTGGACCCAGATAGAAATTAATTTCTTATAATATCCGTTAAATAAAGAAATTCATTTCAATCTACTAGATGGTCATATATGGATTGATCTGAATCCTGAGTGTACTACGAACTCCTGCATGGCAGGTTATGTCATTTGATTTACAAATGTGAGGTTGGTGAAGCAATCCTGACTAATAGTTACGTACTTTGGAGACATGGTTTGGTGTGTAGGTGTGGACGTTTTACATAGATATGAAGTTCACTCATTCTTACAAGAAGTAGATGAATATCTTCCTTAAATGTTGATTTGGTACTTAAACGATTAGAACACTCAAGTCTTTCTAATGCGAATAGAAAGATTAATATTCATAATAGTTATTAATGAATCATTCATTAGAGAATTAATGGTACTTAAGGTAAAAATAATTAGAGGGGTATAATGGACATTATGACCGACTCTAATTATGGGATAGTCATGAAGGATTAATCTTTATGTAATTACTATATCGATGGACACCGACGTAGTTCTTCTTATATTATTTATCCACGGCAATGAAAGTGCATCTTTGAGTTTTTAGTGGAATAACCTGAAGTTAATAATTCAGAATATTTAATTAAAGAGTTTAATTAATATTCCAGGATTATTGGAGCTCAGAACTGTAGGTCCATTTGGTCCTCGTGCTAGCTCGATATACTGTAACAAACTAAATATAATTGGATAGTCCAATTATATACATATATATATATATATTATTAATATGATTAATAATATATTTTTTTGTCACACTTGAAACTACATATTAATTTTAATATGGTTTTCATAATAAATTATTTTATTAAATTATAATATATAATTTAAATTATAATATATAATTTAATAAAGATTTTAAATTAATGAATTTCCAAAAAATGAATTTTGGAAACTCTTGATTTGGAATGGAAATTACATTTGTTTATTTAGTAACATGATTAATGTCATTATGATGACATTTATCAAAAGGATTTTGATGTTACAAAATCTTTAAGGCTGGCCGAATTTTGGGTGCATAAGGCTTATGGTTTTGTTTATTTTTTACAACAAAAACCCCAAGTATAAAAAGGAAAAAATATGTTTTATAACTTTTACTTGAGAAAACCCTATTCGCCATTGTTCTTATTTTTCTCTCAAAAGTTGAAAGAAAAAAGTGAAGAACAAAAAGATAAACAACAATAAAACTTTCGGTGACAACTTGAAAATCTCTAAAGTGTTTAGGGATTTGATTGTTCTTGTGAGTCAATCTCACTCTTGTATTTGTTGGTGGTGAGTCATAGCATGAAATACTTTTTGGAACTCAACACGAAATCATCTTCTCCATTTTCTTGTTGTTCTCGACAGTGAGCAGACCACTCCTTATAGCTTTGTTCGGGGCCAAGTTTGTGTTTTGTTTTTGCTCAGAATTTTTGGAACACAAAGGACTATAATGTGGACGTTTTGGGACTGTTCTAAATTTATTATTTTGTTCAAAACAGTGGCAGAAAAATCAATGAAAGTGAGATGTGGGAGTGTAAAGGGTGTTTTCGGTATGCAAAACAATCCAGTGTTTTAGGCTGCTGTTTTGGGTTGTTCGAGGGCTGAATGGGGTTGGAAAAATAGTTAAAAACAGAAGCAAAATAAGTCCAAAAAAGGCTGGACATATTCAGCTTAGAATAGAAAGGCATAAAAAATTTTTAAGGTCGATCCCGGTGCCTAACACGTTTCCGCCGCGAGGGAAAATCATTTCCTACAGTTTTAGTTAAGTAATTATGTTTTACCCATACATGTTAGTTAATATGGATTCAGATCATGTAGTATTAGATAATAGTAGCATATTAGTATTCAGATCATGTAGTTCAGATTTGGATCATGCATATTCAGTTTAGCTTTCAGATTTAGTACCCCGCATGTTTAGTTTAGATATTTATGTCAGCTCATGCACAATCAGTTAGTTTAGTATTCAGGGTATACAAGCACTCACAGATCAAGTCATTTAGTATAGCTTATGCATTTTCAGATTTTAATAAATTTAGTATAGATCATGTAGATTCAGTTAAGCATGCCAGACTTGAGTGTCCATGTCTAGCTCTTGTTGATTACAAAATCAGGTCAAGTAAGCACATATTCAAGTCTAGATAGCTTAAGGAATTATATTGGTGCATGTAGTCTCAAGTTAGAACATGTAGATTCAAAATAGATCAACATTTTCCGATTAGGCCAGTTTGTGTCATATTAGCCAGTTAGCATCCAGAAGTCAGCTTTCAGTCCCTGTAGCTCAGGGTAAAATCAAGCATGTCAGGTTAACCTTAGCCAAGCTCATGTGTTTCTAAACTCAATCAGGCAATTAACATATTCAGATTATCATTTACGTCTTAGTTCCCAGTACACATGTCAGGTTCAGTCTTCAGTTTTGGACAATTATGACTCATAGCATCACTATTTGTACATAACATGGTGTTTTTGTACAAATTAACTATGTGACAAATGAAATTGCTCTTTTATCATTTTTAATTAGATTACCGGGATATATAAATGATAAAAGTCCATATGATTAGTTCCGGATTAATAAGATATGAGACAATATTAATCCACTAAGGTTTAATCATTAAAACATCCATAGTCGGAGTATTATCGAGATTGGACATCGATAATGCGAAATAGACTAGTATTACACTTGTGCGTGTTATGGGAGCAAAACGGCATAGTTCTCATATATTTGGGTATTGGATACTAATGCAAGTGTAATAGGAGGTTGTGTTTACCGATGGTACGGAAACACCTTCGCTCTGGATAGACCCCTCGAAATTCCATTGATAGTATGACTATGTGTCTATGGAAGTCCGAATCAGGGTAGGTGTATTTGGTCTTAACCTGAGACTTGCACCACTAATACTTGCGACAATCAATATACTTTGGTTTTGGTCATCCAGGGCTTTAACCGGTTCTGTGTACGCCTCTTCTGGGTATATTGAGAATCGTAGTGTATTGGGTGTGATGTCAAGATGGAAGTATCACTCCAGTCATATGGAGATGATGGTCACGTAGGATACGGAACTGGTGCTCTTATATGCTGCAGCTATCGGGATAATATGACTAGGTCATGTTTATCCGATTATAGAGACTAGTTACCGGAGATCCGATATGTGCTTCGTACGGGGCAGATAAAATTCCAGCCCCAGGCCTAGCACGTGACATCCGATACTGGATCACAATACGCTATACCTCGTATACTACGCCTGATATAGATTACATATTCCTTTAATAATATTTCTGGAGAATTGGGTAGGCACGGTGTTTTACTAGAAGCCAACCATGTCTTATAAATTCGTAAAAACGTAGTACTAGGTACGTACATGTTCGGATAGTCCGACGACCGGATTTACTGCCAACATATCCGGGGATCTCATGGGTCGCTTCCCGAAAATTCACCGATGACGTATGACTCGCACATAATTAATCTGAGATTAATTATTAGAGAGAGAAAATTAATCTAGGATTAATTACGGATATATTTTATCTGGGATAAAATACTATTTAAAGAGAGAGAACGATTAATTGGAATTAATCGATAAAATAATATATTCGATATATTATACGAAATTAGATTTCGACGCGGAATTAAAATTGGATTTTAATTCGGGCAAACGAATTAATTTAAAATAATTCGCTAGCGATGTGAATAGTAATTTTGCTAGGCATAATTATTTAATTAAATTTGATTTAATTACGTCGCAACGGAAAATTCGTTAATTCAGAATTAGCGAACCCGAGCCCAGGAGTGTTTGCTGGCCCACTCGCATTTCGAATCAAGTGGGGCCCACAAGTCACATCAAGCGTCACATCACTAGTCAACTTTATCACTTTAATGTGATGGAAGTTGTTGGTAGGTGGTTGAGTGTGAAACACACTAGTGTGCTGGCTTGAAAGACATTTACCATTTTTTTATTATTTTGGTATTTGACTTTCATTTTGTGTAATTAGATTACACAACACCTAACAACTTCATCTCCCTCCTCTCTCCCTCCTCACGGCATTCTTGCCATTTTCTCTCTAAGTTCTTGGCTTGGCCGAGAACAAGAAGAAGCAAAAGGGGAAGATTTGTGGTAAATTTTTCCAAGATGCTAGCACATCTAAGAGGTCTTACAAATGTGATAGGGAAACCCATCTATGAGCATGGAATCCACACACAAAGCTTGGAGCTTGGAGATCAAACATGGAGCACAAAAAGAGGGCATGGCCGAGAGCTTCATCCATGGAGTAGAAATTTTTTGTTGTTCTTCGCATCGCAAAAGCCGATCAAACTGAGTATTCCGCAACTTTACTTTGATGTATTCGCACTTTTCATCGCTTAATTGATCTTGGGATGACTTAGAAAACCCAACATTCAGATCACTATCAGACTCCCAGTCATGGTCAAATTCAAATTTTCAGTTAGGTTCTCAGTAATTCAGTTTATTACATTTATATTAAAATTCAGATTTATAGTTCTCTTATGTTCTTCGTTTCAGCCCATTCTTGTCTTTTATTGTAGCTTATTTTATTGACCCTATATTATCCACTCACCAGATCTTTCGAAAAACCTAACCCATCATACTTTCAATTGTTTTGTAGGTCACAGGTTCATGCATGATTGGTCGTTAAAGCCAAGCCCAGTTGTAAGTCTCAGTCAAGTTAGGCCATGAGGCCTTGTAGAAATCCATGTTTTTATGTATTGTATGGTTATTCAAATGTAAGTTAGTATATGAATTAAATATGTATGTAGTTGTAGATACGATTTATATAAGCAAGTTTAAGGTTCATGTAATATATGTAGTCGTGTTTTCATGTTGTTAGTCAATTATCCAGTACAGTCGGTAAGTGCATGTCAGGGTTCAGGTGATGGCTAGGCCGTCTCCTGCCATCACATGCCTGAATTTACCATGGTGTAAAGTATCTCACGAAACATATAGCTTACATTGTCCTTATAAGCCAAATCCTCACCCTCCTCCTCCAGCTATAATGGAAGAAAATATCAATCTAAGGAGGAAGGTGGAGGAATAACCAGTATTCCTATTACCAATGGCCGCCATTTTGGCAATGGCAGACATGTAGCTCATATGGCTCCTCAACAGTTATTCAGAGCCATGAATCCAAACAACCATCATACACATTATGAAGAATAAGCACTTATAAAAATGAGGTCGGGGGCATTCCTCCAATTGTCAACAGAATAAAGCCTCCATTAATACACTATATGAGCTTCTAGGAGATTCCAAATTGAAAATACATGAAAGAATAAAGTGGTAGGAATAGAAAACCAATGGCCGCATTACCACTCCTGAGATATTATCCTTTACCAGATAACCACGATTTCAATTCCTCCTAGCCCGAAGCCAAAATTTCTCAACCACGGCTTCCTAGTCTAAAAGGTAGCAAGCCAATGGCTACAATCTCAAATCATTCAAATATCTACAATTCCAAACCCTTCCCAATAAGCATGCCACAAACCAAAAATTTCCAAACCACAAAAAAAACTTTCCTGGAAAAAATTGGAAAAGCCCAAAATCCCAGACACTAAGCTCTATGGAATGAAAAATGGAGGAGACATTAAGGATGGGCTGGAGCCATCGAACTTGATGGAACCACTGTTGACCGAGAAAGAGTAGTGTGCTTAGAAATTTCTAGTTTAATTATTTTATAAGTGTCTTATATTTTTCAATGGTACGTGAAATTATTTCCCGAGTGTAGATCATATTACCATTTATTTGGAATCGGCTATGGAATTTATGTCTAGATTTTCATCCAATATACTGATGAAATTTAAGACGCTTGAATTGTCTAATTTTTTAAATAACACAAATTTGAATTGTAAACCTCTTAAAACAATTAAACTTTTTAATTTATTTTTATACATATTATTTTCTAATTTAACATCTATAAATTTCATTAAACAACATTTTATAACTAGAATATATATGTATTTTTTTTTCATGTTATGGTATAAGAAAATACATAAGTAAACACCCTAAGGTATATGACATATTTTTCAAACATTTCAAAATAAAACATACTTATAACTAATATTGCATTGGCCGAGCTTTTATTTTTCTATACTAATCTAATTAGTACATAAATTACCAAGGAATTCCTTGGTTTTCAACTTTTACTCCATGGAATGGCTTGAGCACTATTACTAATTTGAATAGTAATTTTCGAAATATATGGTTATGATGTTTTAAGTAGTTGTGTACTCATTACGAGCCACATTAGCACTTTGGTTCATAAGACTTGCTATATGTGGTCATTATCTCTACACGATGTTGTCGAACTCACCACATCTATGCTTACCATAGTTTCCTACAATCATGATCCTCATATATACCAAATTTACACTCAACTCCATATTTTATCGTCAATAATAATGGCACCATAATTGACATTAAATTTTAGTAATTACTCAAAATTACATAAATGAAAAACTTTTAAAATATTTGAAAAAATGGTCTTATGACCTTACATCTCCTAAATAAATAGCATAAAAATAAGAGTCGAAAAAATTTACAACCAACACAATATACATTCATCAAATGAATTAAATAAATGTAATGTGCCTACTCATTCACAACATGTATATAATTTTGTATCTCATACAAAAACAATCAAAACCAAACTTTTGATTAAATAAGAGAGTTTAGAACGCTTTTCAATCTCACTCTTAATGCCAATTGTTGGAATCAATGCATGAACATTTCGCGGAAAGTCTCACCGCTCAGCGGAAACGCCCTTTGGCCAAGAGATCGACCTTGAAAATATTTTCTGTCATTTCCCCTCTTAAGCCGAATCTGGATCAGATCTTATTTATTTATGTTTTATGAACAGTAACAATTTTATTGTTCGCACTATTGTGCTCGTGGTTACCATTCACTATTATAGTACGCTCTATAGTTCTCGTGATTTCCATTTAATGCTATAGTACTACAAATTCTGGCCACTATGATGAGTTTTCCGCAACAGTTATGAGTAATTTTTCACCTCAAAACAGCCTAAAGGCAACCCCGAATCAGCCTCAAAGAAGAATCAGAAGATAGTTTCAAACTTCAAACAGAATAATATCGGAGAATGAAAGTTTAATTGTTGAAAAATATGTCAGAATATCTTGAAGTGTCGTTTCATAGCTTTAGAAATCGTGTAATTCGAAAGGATCGGTTACGCGTAAATTATGAATATATTTTTAAATGGCAGATTTTTGTTGTTTCAGCTATAAAAATAGCAAATGAACTCTAATTGAGGTAATATTTCAAACATTGGACTCATTTTTCCGAGACATTGGGGCAGAGCCTATTAAAACAAGAATGCTGGGGCTGAAGACCACCTAATCGTGACAGTTGGGGTGACTCCCGCCGCTTAGTTAGGTTTAAAACACTTACCAAAGTTGACAAAAAATACTTACCAAAATACCAGAAATTAGAGGAATAAAATACCATAAAAACAGGTCAAGTGCCTAGGGTTACGTGCCCTGAAACCCTTCAAGAATAGGGTTCAGCCTGAGGTCGAAGCGTCCTAGTTAACTCGAGGAATGTAGTAGAGCTAGAATAAATCAAAACAAATCGATCGAAGTATTTGGGGACTTGGGAGTCCATCAATTATCATAGTTAGGAATGAAGCCCATGAGATCAAAGTATCTTACAATCGATCGAAGCTTCGGGGACTTGAGGATCCATCAACTATCACAACTGAGAATGAAGCCCAAGAGATCAATGTATCTCACAATCGATCGAAGCGTCGGGGACCTGGGGGTCTATCAACTATCACAGCTAGGATCAAAGCATCTCACAACTGATCAAAGCGTGGGGGGACCTAAGGGTCCATCAACCCTCACAACTACGAATGAAGCCCGGGATTGAAGCATCTCACCACCAATTGAAGCATCAGAGGGACCTACCATCAAAACTAACTGCTACAAGACCACGTAAGTCCAATGACGCCAGACAAATCAGGTAAGTAAAAATACATGTACGACTTTGATAAACTTGTCACTCTCATAAAGTACACAAGCCTACCAAAATAGGGGGACTATGGACATTGTATTTTTATGCATAACCCGAGGATGACTCGTATAGGGGCACCACTTGATAGTTTGGAAAGTTTCAAGGTTTAATGCCAAAAGGAAAATAAACTCCAGAGAATTCAGAAGAGTAGAAAAATCCAGTCCGGACGTCACCTATGTTCAGCTAACCTTTTCTTAGACAATAAATTCCGGCTGGAGATATCCTGAAAACCTTAAATCCAATCGGACATAGGATAATTATTAGTGAATGTGCAAATTGTCAATCAATGGAATCATGGAATCTAATTAGTGTCAGACCATACATATATTTTAAATAAATGTCTGGCCGGATATGTATCGAGCTGTCAGTGAGTGTGTAGATTTTTAATTATCGAAATCACGGACCCGATTGAAGTCCGACCAGAGGTT
Organism: Zanthoxylum bungeanum; assembly: GCA_019454045.1. Taxonomy (NCBI): domain Eukaryota; kingdom Viridiplantae; phylum Streptophyta; class Magnoliopsida; order Sapindales; family Rutaceae; genus Zanthoxylum; species Zanthoxylum bungeanum. Next base: position 23,666 of record SKCR01017430.1, on the reverse strand, counting down.
TATCTCAAGATAAACATTCGGTTGGATATATATCGAGTTGTACTTGATGCTGCAAATTGGCAATCACTGGAAACTGTTGGCGACTTGGTCGCATAATCGATTGTAATTGGTTTTGATGATGCAACGCGAGAAAGAAGACTTCGACGTGCAAACACGAAGCAATACAAAAAGTGTCGAAGCATATGTGGTGAAGAGCGAGAATGTGAAGACTTGCGCATAATGGAAGAAATCATGTGAAGTCTTAGCTTAGTGCTCTAATTGTAAGTGAGTTTACTCAAGTGATCTAAAGCTCTTAGGAATCATACATTTTGCATCACTTGCATTTAAAATGGCTTATAATGCTAAAAGAATCATTTGCATTTTATTTGCACCAAAATGAACTTCATGCACAAGTGCATCGGTAAATGATCTTCTAAAAACTAGAAAACGGTTGAATTAACTTCAAATGATACCGTTAGATAGATATGTGTCTCTAGTTTTCTACGGTTCAAACGGAACACAATTCCGATGCATAGAACTTTTGCTAGAGCCATTTTAGTACAACATGCTCATATGTGCTTTTCTGCATACATGTCACATTAGAAAAATTCCATAAAATTCATATTAATGTTTTGGAGCTGAATATTTTACAGAAGCTATATATATGTGTCTAGTTTATGTAGAAATTTACGGATCATGATTTGGAATTTTTGCTAGAGAAAGTTATGGCCAAAATACCGAGTGCCGTCAGTCTTGACTGATCATCAGAACAGGCATACCGGTCTCAAAACAGGCATACCGGTCCCAAAACCTGCATACCGGTCTCTGTAACCGGCATACCGGTTCCAGAGGTGCCAACGGTCATATTTTGAGCCGTTAGACCGGCATACCGGTCCCATACCGGTTCCAGAACCCTATAACGGCTATAAACGGCTAGTTTTGTGCAAAATCTATAAATTCATCATTTTCCTCACTTCTAACACACCTCTTGCACATATTCATCATATAATCATGTCAAAACATTCTTGAGAGTTTATAACCATCTTCAAATCATTTTACACTCTCTACATTTGAAAAAGCTCATATTTCATCTTCATATTCATATTAGTGAGCTTTGATCATTTGGGTTTGCAACTCACACAATCTTCTTATTATTTGTGAGTGCCCAAGTGTGTTTCAAATCTTCTTTATCAAAAACACTTGCGGTTTGTGAAATCCCATAGTTTGGGTAAGTTGTAAAGGTGTGAGTGCACCTACGAACAAAACTCAAAGTTGTAAAGGTTGTGAGTACGCCTACGAATAAACAAGAACTTGAAGAAGCTCCTTAAGTCCGTAAATCGAAAGGGAAAATCAAAGACGGACGAAAAGAAAGAAGAAAAATGGCCGCGGAAGAACAAGAAAATTGTGTGTTATGAATGCAACAAACCGGGTCACATTGCTACCGATTGCCCATTGAGGAAAATGAAAGAAAAATCAAAGAAAAAGGCAATGAAAGCAACTTTAACTTGGAGCGATAGCGATTCAAGCTCATCCGAGGAGGAAGAAGTTGAAGTCAAAGATAAATCAATAGCATTTATGGCTATCACGGATGAAGACATCCGATTTGAAATTGAAGAAGAAAGCGAAGAAGAAGAGGTACACAATTCTGAATTACTTGATGCTTTTAATGGTTTAAAAGAATTAAGTGATATGCTTAAAAAGAAATTAAAATTGGTCAAAAATGAGCATGCTACACTTAAAATTGAACATGCAACTAGTATGGATAAAGTTCATGTTTTAGATAATGATGTGATATGCTTAAAAGCTAAACATGAAAAAGAAATTGCGTGCTTGAATAATGAAAATGCATGTTTAAAGATTAAAATGCTAGAACTTGAAAATGTCATATCAAATATGCCATCTAGCTCTAAGACATGCGATTGCGAATCTATATTGAATGAAAATGTCTTATTAAATACTAAGATTGTAGATTTGCAAAATATATTTAGCAAATTCACATTGGGACATAAAAATTTTAATATGCTTATTGGATCCCAAAAATGTGCATTTAAAAGAGAAGGATTAGGATATAGGCCTTACATTAAAAGAAAATTTTTAAAGAACTATTTTGTTAAGGCATCCTATTCTCATGCTAAGAATGAAATAAATGAAAATGTCACATGCCATGCTTGTAACAAAAAGGGACATAAAATTTTTGAATGCATGTATATGAATGTGAATAAGAATGCATGGATTCCTCAAGGAATCAAAACTAACCCCAATGGACCCAAGAAAGTTTGGGTACCAAAGTGTAATTGATAAATTTGTAGGGGGAGCCTTGGGAATGGATCTTTAAAGAGAATTGCAAAATTGATCCCAAAGGCTCAAGGAAATGAGGAATCACAACGGTAAAGGTAAAATCCGTATTCACGGAAACATTGGTACCGTTTCCTCTAAATCTTATAAGTATGCATATTTCATATTAGTTAATAACTTTTTTTTAGCATACAAAGTGATTGGGCAAGTACTTAACTTTCTATTGGTATCAATTGTTCATTTGATATCATTAAATGCCTTAATCATATACTTAAACCCCTTCTTTATTCCAATTGGTATCACATGAAATTTATTGAGTTAAATGCAATATATGTGATCACTTAATTGAATATGTCTTGCCATATGAACTAATTGGTTGAAAATGAAATGCATGTAAATTGGCATAATCCTATATGAATATAATTGGCATCATAAAATGCATGGACTTTGATAATTAATAAATTGATATCATGGAATGTATTGATATATCTTTAATTGGTATCAAATTTGGGAAGAAATCATGCTTAAGATGATCTTAGATTGTAAATGGTATTCATGAGTATCTATCTTTTGAAAAATGCTCTTTTATGCATGAATTTTTATTTTTTATGGCAAAAATGGGGAAATGCCAAATGTGCATATTTTTTAAATTTGTTATCATTTTTGCACACATCTATTGGTATCTCATTTTAGAAAATTTTTATTTTTTTTTGCTTCTCCACATTTTGATAATGTCAAAGGGGGAGAAATCATTAGAAATGAGATTAAAACTTGTTTTACCCTCACCCTTGGATTAAGGGGGAGTAAATGTACTAATGTGTTTGTCTAAGTCTTATAGAGCTATTTTGAAGACAATCACACATTGAGGGGGAGCTTATGTTGAGGGGGAGCAAAATTGTCAAATTTGGACTCCAAGAAGCTCACAAGTTGCAACAAGTTTTAAGGAGTTGCCATCATCAAAAAGGGGGAGATTGTTGGCGACTTGGTCGCATAATCGATTGTAATTGGTTTTGATGATGCAACGCGAGAAAGAAGACTTCGACGTGCAAACACGAAGCAATACAAAAAGTGTCGAAGCATATGTGGTGAAGAGCGAGAATGTGAAGACTTGCGCATAATGGAAGAAATCATGTGAAGTCTTAGCTTAGTGCTCTAATTGTAAGTGAGTTTACTCAAGTGATCTAAAGCTCTTAGGAATCATACATTTTGCATCACTTGCATTTAAAATTGCTTATAATGCTAAAAGAATCATTTGCATTTTATTTGCACCAAAATGAACTTCATGCACAAGTGCATCGGTAAATGATCTTCTAAAAACTAGAAAACGGTTGAATTAAACTTCAAATGATATACCGTTAGATAGATATGTGTCTCTAGTTTGCTACGGTTCAAACGGAACACAATTCCGATGCATAGAACTTTTGCTAGAGCCATTTTAGTACAACATGCTCATATGTGCTTTTTCTGCATACATGTCACATTAGAAAAATTCCATAAAACTCATATTAATGTTTTTGGATCTGAATATTTTACAGAAGCTATATATATGTGTCTAGTTTATGTAGAAATTTACGGATCATGATTTGGAATTTTCTAGAGAAAGTTATGGCCAAAATACCGAGTGCCGTCAGTCTTGACTGATCATCAGAACAGGCATACCGGTCTCAAAACAGGCATACCGGTCCCAAAACCGGCATACCGGTCTCTGTAACCGGCATACCGGTTCCAGAGGTGCAACGGTCATATTTTGAGCCGTTAGACCGGCATACCGGTCCCATACCGGTTCCAGAACCCTATAACGGCTATAAACGGCTAGTTTTGTGCAAAATCTATAAATTCATCATTTTCCTCACTTCTAACACACCTCTTGCACATATATTCATCATATAATCATGTCAAAACATTCTTGAGAGTTTATAACCATCTTCAAATCATTTTACACTCTCTACATTTGAAAAAGCTCATATTTCATCTTCATATTCATATTAGTGAGCTTTGATCATTTGGGTTTGCAACTCACACAATCTTCTTATTATTTGTGAGTGCCCAAGTGTGATTCAAATCTTCTTTATCAAAAACACTTGCGGTTTGTGAAATCCCATAGTTTGGGTAAGTTGTAAAGGTTGTGAGTGCACCTACGAACAAAACTCAAAGTTGTAAAGGTTGTGAGTACGCCTACGAACAAAACTCAAAGTTGTAAAGGTTGTGAGTACGCCTACGAACAAAACTCAAAGTTGTAAAAGGTTTGGAGTGCACATTTGCGGAAAACTCTTGGTTACGAGTGAGCCACGGCAAAACTCGGATTCTAGTGGAAATCTTCAAGCGAGGCTTGGGGGAGTGGACGTAGGCACGTTTGGCCGAACCACTATAAATCTTGGTGTTGTATTTCTCTTTCCCTTAACCTTTACTTATTTGCAAGTTTATTTATATTTATATTATCGATTAGAAAACTTGCATATAAGTGTTATTTACAATAGAGAAAATTAACCTAAAGCCTATTTGGTAATAAGAGCTAAAAATCGGCAAAGATTTTATAATTCCGCATTTATAGCGATAACCCAATTCACCCCCCCTCTTGGGTATAGAGATTCTTTGTCGCTATTGCTTGTAGGTACTTTCAGTTGGTATCAGAGCGAGGTATTCTCAAGAAAGACTTGACCGTCCGAGAATAGATCATGGCATCTACAAGTAACTCGTCAAATCTTGCCGAGGGATTTTCAACGACTAGACCTCCGTTTTACACCGGAACAGACTACAATTATTGGAAGATGAGAATGCTAAATTATCTCCTAGCCAATGATCCGCCATCCTATTTGGTCATCACACGGGGTGCCAGTATGCCAATGACAAATGATAGAAATGAGGTTGAAATTCCGAAGCCAAGTTCAAAATGGGATAGTGAGGATTTAAAGCAAGCCTCACAAAATGCTAAAGCTCTCAACCAACTTCAATATGGCATTGATCGGGAGCAAATAAACAAACTTCCAGAGTATGGCAACGCATATGATTTATGGAAGTCATTGGAAATGGTCAATGAGGGCACAAGTCAAGTGAAGGAATCGAAGATCAACCGGTTCATGTGCGAATTGGACAATTTCAAGATGGAATCCGGGGAAGAAATCGATCACATGATTTCGAGGTTTACGGTCATCATCAATCATTTGGGAGCATTGGGAAAAGTCATCGGGACATCGGATCAAGTGAAGAAAATCTTGAGATCACTCCCAAAGGAATTTAGAAGCTATACCTCCTCCATTAAAGAAGCAAATGACATAAACACATTGAAGATGGATGATTTAGTTGGAAAATTACTTGAGTACGAAATGGAGATCAAAATGGACAAAAAGGAGGAAGATGAGAAAAGGACAAGGAAATCATTGGCCTTAAAAGCAAGAAGAAAAGATGAGTCAAGCTCAAGTGAAGAAGAAGAAGATAGTGATGATGAGTTGGCTCAAATAAACAAGAACTTGAAGAAGCTCCTTAAGTCCGTAAATCGAAAGGGAAAATCAAAGACGGACGAAAAGAAAGAAGAAAAATGGCCGCGGAAGAACAAGAAAATTGTGTGTTATGAATGCAACAAACCGGGTCACATAGCTACCGATTGCCCATTGAGGAAAATGAAAGAAAAATCAAAGAAAAAGGCAATGAAAGCAACTTTAACTTGGAGCGATAGCGATTCAAGCTCATCCGAGGAGGAAGAAGTTGAAGTCAAAGATAAATCAATAGCATTTATGGCTATCACGGATGAAGACATCCGATTTGAAATTGAAGAAGAAAGCGAAGAAGAAGAGGTACACAATTCTGAATTACTTGATGCTTTTAATGTTTTAAAAGAATTAAGTGATATGCTTAAAAAGAAATTAAAATTGGTCAAAAATGAGCATGCTACACTTAAAATTGAACATGCAACTAGTATGGATAAAGTTCATGTTTTAGATAATGATGTGATATGCTTAAAAGCTAAACATGAAAAAGAAATTGCATGCTTGAATAATGAAAATGCATGTTTAAAGATTAAAATGCTAGAACTTGAAAATGTCATATCAAATATGCCATCTAGCTCTAAGACATGCGATTGCGAATCTATATTGAATGAAAATGTCTTATTAAATACTAAGATTGTAGATTTGCAAAATATACTTAGCAAATTCACATTGGGACATAAAAATTTTAATATGCTTATTGGATCCCAAAAATGTGCATTTAAAAGAGAAGGATTAGGATATAGGCCTTACATTAAAAGAAAATTTTTAAAGAACTATTTTGTTAAGGCATCCTATTCTCATGCTAAGAATGAAATAAATGAAAATGTCACATGCCATGCTTGTAACAAAAAGGGACATAAAATTTTTGAATGCATGTATATGAATGTGAATAAGAATGCATGGATTCCTCAAGGAATCAAAACTAACCCCAATGGACCCAGAAAGTTTGGGTACCAAAGTGTAATTGATAAATTTGTAGGGGGAGCCTTGGGAATGGATCTTTAAAGAGAATTGCAAAATTGATCCCAAAGGCTCAAGGAAATGAGGAATCACAACGGTAAAGGTAAAATCCGTATTCACGGAAACATTGGTACCGTTTCCTCTAAATCTTATAAGTATGCATATTTCATATTAGTTAATAACTTTTTTTTAGCATACAAAGTGATTGGGCAAGTACTTAACTTTCTATTGGTATCAATTGTTCATTTGATATCATTAAATGCCTTAATCATATACTTAAACCCCTTCTTTATTCCAATTGGTATCACATGAAATTTATTGAGTTAAATGCAATATATGTGATCACTTAATTGAATATGTCTTGCCATATGAACTAATTGGTTGAAAATGAAATGCATGTAAATTGGCATAATCCTATATGAATATAATTGGCATCATAAAATGCATGGACTTTGATAATTAATAAATTGATATCATGGAATGTATTGATATATCTTTAATTGGTATCAAATTTGGGAAGAAATCATGCTTAAGATGATCTTAGATTGTAAATGGTATTCATGAGTATCTATCTTTTGAAAAATGCTCTTTTATGCATGAATTTTTATTTTTTATGGCAAAAATGGGGAAATGCCAAATGTGCATATTTTTTAAATTTGTTATCATTTTTGCACACATCTATTGGTATCTCATTTTAGAAAATTTTTATTTTTTTTTGCTTCTCCACATTTTGATAATGTCAAAGGGGGAGAAATCATTAGAAATGAGATTAAAACTTGTTTTACCCTCACCCTTGGATTAAGGGGGAGTAAATGTACTAATGTGTTTGTCTAAGTCTTATAGAGCTATTTTGAAGACAATCACACATTGAGGGGGAGCTTATGTTGAGGGGGAGCAAAATTGTCAAATTTGGACTCCAAGAAGCTCACAAGTTGCAACAAGTTTTAAGGAGTTGCCATCATCAAAAAGGGGGAGATTGTTGGCGACTTGGTCGCATAATCGATTGTAATTGGTTTTGATGATGCAACGCGAGAAAGAAGACTTCGACGTGCAAACACGAAGCAATACAAAAAGTGTCGAAGCATATGTGGTGAAGAGCGAGAATGTGAAGACTTGCGCATAATGGAAGAAATCATGTGAAGTCTTAGCTTAGTGCTCTAATTGTAAGTGAGTTTACTCAAGTGATCTAAAGCTCTTAGGAATCATACATTTTGCATCACTTGCATTTAAAATGGCTTATAATGCTAAAAGAATCATTTGCATTTTATTTGCACCAAAATGAACTTCATGCACAAGTGCATCGGTAAATGATCTTCTAAAAACTAGAAAACGGTTGAATTAAACTTCAAATGATATACCGTTAGATAGATATGTGTCTCTAGTTTGCTACGGTTCAAACGGAACACAATTCCGATGCATAGAACTTTTGCTAGAGCCATTTTAGTACAACATGCTCATATGTGCGTTTTCTGCATACATGTCACATTAGAAAAATTCCATAAAATTCATATTAATGTTTTTGGAGCTGAATATTTTACAGAAGCTAGATCTATGTGTCTAGTTTATGTAGAAATTTACGGATCATGATTTGGAATTTTCTAGAGAAAGTTATGGCCAAAATACCGAGTGCCGTCAGTCTTGACTGATCATCAGAACAGGCATACCGGTCTCAAAACCGGCATACGGTCCCAAAACCTGGCATACCGGTCTCTGTAACCGGCATACCGGTTCCAGAGGTGCCAACGGTCATATTTTGAGCCGTTAGACCGGCATACCGGTCCCATACCGGTTCCAGAACCCTATAACGGCTATAAACGGCTAGTTTTGTGCAAAATCTATAAATTCATCATTTTCCTCACTTCTAACACACCTCTTGCACATATATTCATCATATAATCATGTCAAAACATTCTTGAGAGTTTATAACCATCTTCAAATCATTTTACACTCTCTACATTTGAAAAAGCTCATATTTCATCTTCATATTCATATTAGTGAGCTTTGATCATTTGGGTTTGCAACTCACACAATCTTCTTATTATTTGTGAGTGCCCAAGTGTGTTTCAAATCTTCTTTATCAAAAACACTTGCGGTTTGTGAAATCCCATAGTTTGGGTAAGTTGTAAAGGTTGTGAGTGCACCTACGAACAAAACTCAAAGTTGTAAAGGTTGTGAGTACGCCTACGAACAAAACTCAAAGTTGTAAAGGTTGTGAGTACGCCTACGAACAAAACTCAAAGTTGTAAAAGGTTTGGAGTGCACCTTTGCGGAAAACTCTTGGTTACGAGTGAGCCACGGCAAAACTCGGATTCTAGTGGAAATCTTCAAGCGAGGCTTGGGGGAGTGGACGTAGGCACGTTTGGCCGAACCACTATAAATCTTGGTGTTGTATTTCTCTTTCCCTTAACCTTTACTTATTTGCAAGTTTATTTATATTTATATTATTGATTAGAAAACTTGCATATAAGTTGTTATTTACAATAGAGAAAATTAACCTAAAGCCTATTTGGTAATAAGAGCTAAAAATCGGCAAAGATTTTATAATTCCGCATTTATAGCGATAACCCAATTCACCCCCCCTCTTGGGTATAGAGATTCTTTGTCGCTATTGCTTGTAGGTACTTTCAGTTGGTATCAGAGCGAGGTATTCTCAAGAAAGACTTGACCGTCCGAGAATAGATCATGGCATCTACAAGTAACTCGTCAAATCTTGCCGAGGGATTTTCAACGACTAGACCTCCGTTTTACACCGGAACGGACTACAATTATTGGAAGATGAGAATGCTAAATTATCTCCTAGCCAATGATCCGCCATCCTATTTGGTCATCACACGGGGTGCCAGTATGCCAATGACAAATGATAGAAATGGGGTTGAAATTCCGAAGCCAAGTTCAGAATGGGATAGTGAGGATTTAAAGCAAGCCTCACAAAATGCTAAAGCTCTCAACCAACTTCAATGTGGCATTGATCGGGAGCAAATAAACAAACTTCCAGAGTATGGCAACGCATATGATTTATGGAAGTCATTGGAAATGGTCAATGAGGGCACAAGTCAAGTGAAGGAATCGAAGATCAACCGGTTCATGTGCGAATTGGACAATTTCAAGATGGAATCCGGGGAAGAAATCGATCACATGATTTCGAGGTTTACGGTCATCATCAATCATTTGGGAGCATTGGGAAAAGTCATCGGGACATCGGATCAAGTGAAGAAAATCTTGAGATCACTCCCAAAGGAATTTAGAAGCTATACCTCCTCCATTAAAGAAGCAAATGACATAAACACATTGAAGATGGATGATTTAGTTGGAAAATTACTTGAGTACGAAATGGAGCTCAAAATGGACAAAAAGGAGGAAGATGAGAAAAGGACAAGGAAATCATTGGCCTTAAAAGCAAGAAGAAAAGATGAGTCAAGCTCAAGTGAAGAAGAAGAAGATAGTGATGATGAGTTGGCTCAAATAAACAAGAACTTGAAGAAGCTCCTTAAGTCCGTAAATCGAAAGGGAAAATCAAAGACGGACGAAAAGAAAGAGAAAAAAATGGCCGCGGAAGAACAAGAAAATTGTGTGTTATGAATGCAACAAACCGGGTCACATAGCTACCGATTGCCCATTGAGGAAAATGAAAGAAAAATCAAAGAAAAAGGCAATGAAAGCAACTTCAACTTGGAGCGATAGCGATTCAAGCTCATCCGAGGAGGAAGAAGTTGAAGTCAAAGATAAATCAATAGCATTTATGGCTATCACGGATGAAGACATCCGATTTGAAATTGAAGAAGAAAGCGAAGAAGAAGAGGTACACAATTCTGAATTACTTGATGCTTTTAATGGTTTAAAAGAATTATGTGATATGCTTAAAAAGAAATTAAAATTGGTCAAAAATGAGCATGCTACACTTAAAATTGAACATGCAACTAGTATGGATAAAGTTCATGTTTTAGATAATGATGTGATATGCTTAAAAGCTAAACATGAAAAAGAAATTGCATGCTTGAATAATGAAAATGCATGTTTAAAGATTAAAATGCTAGAACTTGAAAATGTCATATCAAATATGCCATCTAGCTCTAAGACATGCGATTGCGAATCTATATTGAATGAAAATGTCTTATTAAATACTAAGATTGTAGATTTGCAAAATATACTTAGCAAATTCACATTGGGACATAAAAATTTTAATATGCTTATTGGATCCCAAAAATGTGCATTTAAAAGAGAAGGATTAGGATATAGGCCTTACATTAAAAGAAAATTTTTAAAGAACTATTTTGTTAAGGCATCCTATTCTCATGCTAAGAATGAAATAAATGAAAATGTCACATGCCATGCTTGTAACAAAAAGGGACATAAAATTTTTGAATGCATGTATATGAATGTGAATAAGAATGCATGGATTCCTCAAGGAATCAAAACTAACCCCAATGGACCCAAGAAAGTTTGGGTACCAAAGTGTAATTGATAAATTTGTAGGGGGAGCCTTGGGAATGGATCTTTAAAGAGAATTGCAAAATTGATCCCAAAGGCTCAAGGAAATGAGGAATCACAACGGTAAAGGTAAAATCCGTATTCACGGAAACATTGGTACCGTTTCCTCTAAATCTTATAAGTATGCATATTTCATATTAGTTAATAACTTTTTTTTAGCATACAAAGTGATTGGGCAAGTACTTAACTTTCTATTGGTATCAATTGTTCATTTGATATCATTAAATGCCTTAATCATATACTTAAACCCCTTCTTTATTCCAATTGGTATCACATGAAATTTATTGAGTTAAATGCAATATATGTGATCACTTAATTGAATATGTCTTGCCATATGAACTAATTGGTTGAAAATGAAATGCATGTAAATTGGCATAATCCTATATGATATAATTGGCATCATAAAATGCATGGACTTTGATAATTAATAAATTGATATCATGGAATGTATTGATATATCTTTAATTGGTATCAAATTTGGGAAGAAATCATGCTTAAGATGATCTTAGATTGTAAATGGTATTCATGAGTATCTATCTTTTGAAAAATGCTCTTTTATGCATGAATTTTTATTTTTTATGGCAAAAATGGGGAAATGCCAAATGTGCATATTTTTTAAATTTGTTATCATTTTTGCACACATCTATTGGTATCTCATTTTAGAAATTTTTTTTTTTTTTGCTTCTCCACATTTTGATAATGTCAAAGGGGGAGAAATCATTAGAAATGAGATTAAAACTTGTTTTACCCTCACCCTTGGATTAAGGGGGAGTAAATGTACTAATGTGTTTGTCTAAGTCTTATAGAGCTATTTTGAAGACAATCACACATTGAGGGGGAGCTTATGTTGAGGGGGAGCAAAATTGTCAAATTTGGACTCCAAGAAGCTCACAAGTTGCAACAAGTTTTAAGGAGTTGCCATCATCAAAAAGGGGGAGATTGTTGGCGACTTGGTCGCATAATCGATTGTAATTGGTTTTGATGATGCAACGCGAGAAAGAAGACTTCGACGTGCAAACACGAAGCAATACAAAAAGTGTCGAAGCATATGTGGTGAAGAGCGAGAATGTGAAGACTTGCGCATAATGGAAGAAATCATGTGAAGTCTTAGCTTAGTGCTCTAATTGTAAGTGAGTTTACTCAAGTGATCTAAAGCTCTTAGGAATCATACATTTTGCATCACTTGCATTTAAAATGGCTTATAATGCTAAAAGAATCATTTGCATTTTATTTGCACCAAAATGAACTTCATGCACAAGTGCATCGGTAAATGATCTTCTAAAAACTAGAAAACGGTTGAATTAAACTTCAAATGATATACCGTTAGATAGATATGTGTCTCTAGTTTGCTACGGTTCAAACGGAACACAATTCCGATGCATAGAACTTTTGCTAGAGCCATTTTAGTACAACATGCTCATATGTGCGTTTTCTGCATACATGTCACATTAGAAAAATTCCATAAAATTCATATTAATGTTTTTGGAGCTGAATATTTTACAGAAGCTAGATCTATGTGTCTAGTTTATGTAGAAATTTACGGATCATGATTTGGAATTTTCTAGAGAAAGTTATGGCCAAAATACCGAGTGCCGTCAGTCTTGACTGATCATCAGAACAGGCATACCGGTCTCAAAACCGGCATACCGGTCCCAAAACCGGCATACCGGTCTCTGTAACCGGCATACCGGTTCCAGAGGTGCCAACGGTCATATTTTGAGCCGTTAGACCGGCATACCGGTCCCATACCGGTTCCAGAACCCTATAACGGCTATAAACGGCTAGTTTTGTGCAAAATCTATAAATTCATCATTTTCCTCACTTCTAACACACCTCTTGCACATATATTCATCATATAATCATGTCAAAACATTCTTGAGAGTTTATAACCATCTTCAAATCATTTTACACTCTCTACATTTGAAAAAGCTCATATTTCATCTTCATATTCATATTAGTGAGCTTTGATCATTTGGGTTTGCAACTCACACAATCTTCTTATTATTTGTGAGTGCCCAAGTGTGTTTCAAATCTTCTTTATCAAAAACACTTGCGGTTTGTGAAATCCCATAGTTTGGGTAAGTTGTAAAGGTTGTGAGTGCACCTACGAACAAAACTCAAAGTTGTAAAGGTTGTGAGTACGCCTACGAACAAAACTCAAAGTTGTAAAGGTTGTGAGTACGCCTACGAACAAAACTCAAAGTTGTAAAAGGTTTGGAGTGCACCTTTGCGGAAAACTCTTGGTTACGAGTGAGCCACGGCAAAACTCGGATCTAGTGGAAATCTTCAAGCGAGGCTTGGGGGAGTGGACGTAGGCACGTTTGGCCGAACCACTATAAATCTTGGTGTTGTATTTCTCTTTCCCTTAACCTTTACTTATTTGCAAGTTTATTTATATTTATATTATTGATTAGAAAACTTGCATATAAGTTGTTATTTACAATAGAGAAAATTAACCTAAAGCCTATTTGGTAATAAGAGCTAAAAATCGGCAAAGATTTTATAATTCCGCATTTATAGCGATAACCCAATTCACCCCCCCTCTTGGGTATAGAGATTCTTTGTCGCTATTGCTTGTAGGTACTTTCAGTTGGTATCAGAGCGAGGTATTCTCAAGAAAGACTTGACCGTCCGAGAATAGATCATGGCATCTACAAGTAACTCGTCAAATCTTGCCGAGGGATTTTCAACGACTAGACCTCCGTTTTACACCGGAACGGACTACAATTATTGGAAGATGAGAATGCTAAATTATCTCCTAGCCAATGATCCGCCATCCTATTTGGTCATCACACGGGGTGCCAGTATGCCAATGACAAATGATAGAAATGGGGTTGAAATTCCGAAGCCAAGTTCAGAATGGGATAGTGAGGATTTAAAGCAAGCCTCACAAAATGCTAAAGCTCTCAACCAACTTCAATGTGGCATTGATCGGGAGCAAATAAACAAACTTCCAGAGTATGGCAACGCATATGATTTATGGAAGTCATTGGAAATGGTCAATGAGGGCACAAGTCAAGTGAAGGAATCGAAGATCAACCGGTTCATGTGCGAATTGGACAATTTCAAGATGGAATCCGGGGAAGAAATCGATCACATGATTTCGAGGTTTACGGTCATCATCAATCATTTGGGAGCATTGGGAAAAGTCATCGGGACATCGGATCAAGTGAAGAAAATCTTGAGATCACTCCCAAAGGAATTTAGAAGCTATACCTCCTCCATTAAAGAAGCAAATGACATAAACACATTGAAGATGGATGATTTAGTTGGAAAATTACTTGAGTACGAAATGGAGCTCAAAATGGACAAAAAGGAGGAAGATGAGAAAAGGACAAGGAAATCATTGGCCTTAAAAGCAAGAAGAAAAGATGAGTCAAGCTCAAGTGAAGAAGAAGAAGATAGTGATGATGAGTTGGCTCAAATAAACAAGAACTTGAAGAAGCTCCTTAAGTCCGTAAATCGAAAGGGAAAATCAAAGACGGACGAAAAGAAAGAAGAAAAATGGCCGCGGAAGAACAAGAAAATTGTGTGTTATGAATGCAACAAACCGGGTCACATAGCTACCGATTGCCCATTGAGGAAAATGAAAGAAAGAAAAATCAAAGAAAAAGGCAATGAAAGCAACTTCAACTTGGAGCGATAGCGATTCAAGCTCATCCGAGGAGGAAGAAGTTGAAGTCAAAGATAAATCAATAGCATTTATGGCTATCACGGATGAAGACATCCGATTTGAAATTGAAGAAGAAAGCGAAGAAGAAGAGGTACACAATTCTGAATTACTTGATGCTTTTAATGGTTTAAAAGAATTATGTGATATGCTTAAAAAGAAATTAAAATTGGTCAAAAATGAGCATGCTACACTTAAAATTGAACATGCAACTAGTATGGATAAAGTTCATGTTTTAGATAATGATGTGATATGCTTAAAAGCTAAACATGAAAAAGAAATTGCATGCTTGAATAATGAAAATGCATGTTTAAAGATTAAAATGCTAGAACTTGAAAATGTCATATCAAATATGCCATCTAGCTCTAAGACATGCGATTGCGAATCTATATTGAATGAAAATGTCTTATTAAATACTAAGATTGTAGATTTGCAAAATATACTTAGCAAATTCACATTGGGACATAAAAATTTTAATATGCTTATTGGATCCCAAAAATGTGCATTTAAAAGAGAAGGATTAGGATATAGGCCTTACATTAAAAGAAAATTTTTAAAGAACTATTTTGTTAAGGCATCCTATTCTCATGCTAAGAATGAAATAAATGAAAATGTCACATGCCATGCTTGTAACAAAAAGGGACATAAAATTTTTGAATGCATGTATATGAATGTGAATAAGAATGCATGGATTCCTCAAGGAATCAAAACTAACCCCAATGGACCCAAGAAAGTTTGGGTACCAAAGTGTAATTGATAAATTTGTAGGGGGAGCCTTGGGAATGGATCTTTAAAGAGAATTGCAAAATTGATCCCAAAGGCTCAAGGAAATGAGGAATCACAACGGTAAAGGTAAAATCCGTATTCACGGAAACATTGGTACCGTTTCCTCTAAATCTTATAAGTATGCATATTTCATATTAGTTAATAACTTTTTTTTAGCATACAAAGTGATTGGGCAAGTACTTAACTTTCTATTGGTATCAATTGTTCATTTGATATCATTAAATGCCTTAATCATATACTTAAACCCCTTCTTTATTCCAATTGGTATCACATGAAATTTATTGAGTTAAATGCAATATATGTGATCACTTAATTGAATATGTCTTGCCATATGAACTAATTGGTTGAAAATGAAATGCATGTAAATTGGCATAATCCTATATGAATATAATTGGCATCATAAAATGCATGGACTTTGATAATTAATAAATTGATATCATGGAATGTATTGATATATCTTTAATTGGTATCAAATTTGGGAAGAAATCATGCTTAAGATGATCTTAGATTGTAAATGGTATTCATGAGTATCTATCTTTTGAAAAATGCTCTTTTATGCATGAATTTTTATTTTTTATGGCAAAAATGGGGAAATGCCAAATGTGCATATTTTTTAAATTTGTTATCATTTTTGCACACATCTATTGGTATCTCATTTTAGAATTTTTTTTTTTTTTTGCTTCTCCACATTTTGATAATGTCAAAGGGGGAGAAATCATTAGAAATGAGATTAAAACTTGTTTTACCCTCACCCTTGGATTAAGGGGGAGTAAATGTACTAATGTGTTTGTCTAAGTCTTATAGAGCTATTTTGAAGACAATCACACATTGAGGGGGAGCTTATGTTGAGGGGGAGCAAAATTGTCAAATTTGGACTCCAAGAAGCTCACAAGTTGCAACAAGTTTTAAGGAGTTGCCATCATCAAAAAGGGGGAGATTGTTGGCGACTTGGTCGCATAATCGATTGTAATTGGTTTTGATGATGCAACGCGAGAAAGAAGACTTCGACGTGCAAACACGAAGCAATACAAAAAGTGTCGAAGCATATGTGGTGAAGAGCGAGAATGTGAAGACTTGCGCATAATGGAAGAAATCATGTGAAGTCTTAGCTTAGTGCTCTAATTGTAAGTGAGTTTACTCAAGTGATCTAAAGCTCTTAGGAATCATACATTTTGCATCACTTGCATTTAAAATGGCTTATAATGCTAAAAGAATCATTTGCATTTTATTTGCACCAAAATGAACTTCATGCACAAGTGCATCGGTAAATGATCTTCTAAAAACTAGAAAACGGTTGAATTAAACTTCAAATGATATACCGTTAGATAGATATGTGTCTCTAGTTTGCTACGGTTCAAACGGAACACAATTCCGATGCATAGAACTTTTGCTAGAGCCATTTTAGTACAACATGCTCATATGTGCGTTTTCTGCATACATGTCACATTAGAAAAATTCCATAAAATTCATATTAATGTTTTTGGAGCTGAATATTTTACAGAAGCTAGATCTATGTGTCTAGTTTATGTAGAAATTTACGGATCATGATTTGGAATTTTCTAGAGAAAGTTATGGCCAAAATACCGAGTGCCGTCAGTCTTGACTGATCATCAGAACAGGCATACCGGTCTCAAAACCGGCATACCGGTCCCAAAACCGGCATACCGGTCTCTGTAACCGGCATACCGGTTCCAGAGGTGCCAACGGTCATATTTTGAGCCGTTAGACCGGCATACCGGTCCCATACCGGTTCCAGAACCCTATAACGGCTATAAACGGCTAGTTTTGTGCAAAATCTATAAATTCATCATTTTCCTCACTTCTAACACACCTCTTGCACATATATTCATCATATAATCATGTCAAAACATTCTTGAGAGTTTATAACCATCTTCAAATCATTTTACACTCTCTACATTTGAAAAAGCTCATATTTCATCTTCATATTCATATTAGTGAGCTTTGATCATTTGGGTTTGCAACTCACACAATCTTCTTATTATTTGTGAGTGCCCAAGTGTGTTTCAAATCTTCTTTATCAAAAACACTTGCGGTTTGTGAAATCCCATAGTTTGGGTAAGTTGTAAAGGTTGTGAGTGCACCTACGAACAAAACTCAAAGTTGTAAAGGTTGTGAGTACGCCTACGAACAAAACTCAAAGTTGTAAAGGTTGTGAGTACGCCTACGAACAAAACTCAAAGTTGTAAAAGGTTTGGAGTGCACCTTTGCGGAAAACTCTTGGTTACGAGTGAGCCACGGCAAAACTCGGATTCTAGTGGAAATCTTCAAGCGAGGCTTGGGGGAGTGGACGTAGGCACGTTTGGCCGAACCACTATAAATCTTGGTGTTGTATTTCTCTTCCCTTAACCTTTACTTATTTGCAAGTTTATTTATATTTATATTATTGATTAGAAAACTTGCATATAAGTTGTTATTTACAATAGAGAAAATTAACCTAAAGCCTATTTGGTAATAAGAGCTAAAAATCGGCAAAGATTTTATAATTCCGCATTTATAGCGATAACCCAATTCACCCCCCCTCTTGGGTATAGAGATTCTTTGTCGCTATTGCTTGTAGGTACTTTCAGTTGGTATCAGAGCGAGGTATTCTCAAGAAAGACTTGACCGTCCGAGAATAGATCATGGCATCTACAAGTAACTCGTCAAATCTTGCCGAGGGATTTTCAACGACTAGACCTCCGTTTTACACCGGAACGGACTACAATTATTGGAAGATGAGAATGCTAAATTATCTCCTAGCCAATGATCCGCCATCCTATTTGGTCATCACACGGGGTGCCAGTATGCCAATGACAAATGATAGAAATGGGGTTGAAATTCCGAAGCCAAGTTCAGAATGGGATAGTGAGGATTTAAAGCAAGCCTCACAAAATGCTAAAGCTCTCAACCAACTTCAATGTGGCATTGATCGGGAGCAAATAAACAAACTTCCAGAGTATGGCAACGCATATGATTTATGGAAGTCATTGGAAATGGTCAATGAGGGCACAAGTCAAGTGAAGGAATCGAAGATCAACCGGTTCATGTGCGAATTGGACAATTTCAAGATGGAATCCGGGGAAGAAATCGATCACATGATTTCGAGGTTTACGGTCATCATCAATCATTTGGGAGCATTGGGAAAAGTCATCGGGACATCGGATCAAGTGAAGAAAATCTTGAGATCACTCCCAAAGGAATTTAGAAGCTATACCTCCTCCATTAAAGAAGCAAATGACATAAACACATTGAAGATGGATGATTTAGTTGGAAAATTACTTGAGTACGAAATGGAGATCAAAATGGACAAAAAGGAGGAAGATGAGAAAAGGACAAGGAAATCATTGGCCTTAAAAGCAAGAAGAAAAGATGAGTCAAGCTCAAGTGAAGAAGAAGAAGATAGTGATGATGAGTTGGCTCAAATAAACAAGAACTTGAAGAAGCTCCTTAAGTCCGTAAATCGAAAGGGAAAATCAAAGACGGACGAAAAGAAAGAAGAAAAATGGCCGCGGAAGAACAAGAAAATTGTGTGTTATGAATGCAACAAACCGGGTCACATAGCTACCGATTGCCCATTAGGGAAAATGAAAGAAAAATCAAAGAAAAAGGCAATGAAAGCAACTTCAACTTGGAGCGATAGCGATTCAAGCTCATCCGAGGAGGAAGAAGTTGAAGTCAAAGATAAATCAATAGCATTTATGGCTATCACGGATGAAGACATCCGATTTGAAATTGAAGAAGAAAGCGAAGAAGAAGAGGTACACAATTCTGAATTACTTGATGCTTTTAATGGTTTAAAAGAATTATGTGATATGCTTAAAAAGAAATTAAAATTGGTCAAAAATGAGCATGCTACACTTAAAATTGAACATGCAACTAGTATGGATAAAGTTCATGTTTTAGATAATGATGTGATATGCTTAAAAGCTAAACATGAAAAAGAAATTGCATGCTTGAATAATGAAAATGCATGTTTAAAGATTAAAATGCTAGAACTTGAAAATGTCATATCAAATATGCCATCTAGCTCTAAGACATGCGATTGCGAATCTATATTGAATGAAAATGTCTTATTAAATACTAAGATTGTAGATTTGCAAAATATACTTAGCAAATTCACATTGGGACATAAAAATTTTAATATGCTTATTGGATCCAAAAAATGTGCATTTAAAAAGAAGGATTAGGATATAGGCCTTACATTAAAAGAAAATTTTTAAAGAACTATTTTGTTAAGGCATCCTATTCTCATGCTAAGAATGAAATAAATGAAAATGTCACATGCCATGCTTGTAACAAAAAGGGACATAAAATTTTTGAATGCATGTATATGAATGTGAATAAGAATGCATGGATTCCTCAAGGAATCAAAACTAACCCCAATGGACCCAAGAAAGTTTGGGTACCAAAGTGTAATTGATAAATTTGTAGGGGGAGCCTTGGGAATGGATCTTTAAAGAGAATTGCAAAATTGATCCCAAAGGCTCAAGGAAATGAGGAATCACAACGGTAAAGGTAAAATCCGTATTCACGGAAACATTGGTACCGTTTCCTCTAAATCTTATAAGTATGCATATTTCATATTAGTTAATAACTTTTTTTTAGCATACAAAGTGATTGGGCAAGTACTTAACTTTCTATTGGTATCAATTGTTCATTTGATATCATTAAATGCCTTAATCATATACTTAAACCCCTTCTTTATTCCAATTGGTATCACATGAAATTTATTGAGTTAAATGCAATATATGTGATCACTTAATTGAATATGTCTTGCCATATGAACTAATTGGTTGAAAATGAAATGCATGTAAATTGGCATAATCCTATATGAATATAATTGGCATCATAAAATGCATGGACTTTGATAATTATATAAATTGATATCATGGAATGTATTGATATATCTTTAATTGGTATCAAATTTGGGAAGAAATCATGCTTAAGATGATCTTAGATTGTAAATGGTATTCATGAGTATCTATCTTTTGAAAAATGCTCTTTTATGCATGAATTTTTATTTTTTATGGCAAAAATGGGGAAATGCCAAATGTGCATATTTTTTAAATTTGTTATCATTTTTGCACACATCTATTGGTATCTCATTTTAAAATTTTTTTTTTTTTGCTTCTCCACATTTTGATAATGTCAAAGGGGGAGAAATCATTAGAAATGAGATTAAAACTTGTTTTACCCTCACTTTTGGATTAAGGGGGAGTAAATGTACTAATGTGTTTGTCTAAGTCTTATAGAGCTATTTTGAAGACAATCACACATTGAGGGGGAGCTTATGTTGAGGGGGAGCAAAATTGTCAATTTTGGACTCCAAGAAGCTCACAAGTTGCAACAAGTTTTAAGTAGTTGCCATCATCAAAAAGGGGGAGATTGTTGGCGACTTGGTCGCATAATCGATTGTAATTGGTTTTGATGATGCAACGCGAGAAAGAAGACTTCGACGTGCAAACACGAAGCAATACAAAAAGTGTCGAAGCATATGTGGTGAAGAGCGAGAATGTGAAGACTTGCGCATAATGGAAGAAATCATGTGAAGTCTTAGCTTAGTGCTCTAATTGTAAGTGAGTTTACTCAAGTGATCTAAAGCTCTTAGGAATCATACATTTTGCATCACTTGCATTTAAAATGGCTTATAATGCTAAAAGAATCATTTGCATTTTATTTGCACCAAAATGAACTTCATGCACAAGTGCATCGGTAAATGATCTTCTAAAAACTAGAAAACGGTTGAATTAAACTTCAAATGATATACCGTTAGATAGATATGTGTCTCTAGTTTGCTACGGTTCAAACGGAACACAATTCCGATGCATAGAACTTTTGCTAGAGCCATTTTAGTACAACATGCTCATATGTGCGTTTTCTGCATACATGTCACATTAGAAAAATTCCATAAAATTCATATTAATGTTTTTGGAGCTGAATATTTTACAGAAGCTAGATCTATGTGTCTAGTTTATGTAGAAATTTACGGATCATGATTTGGAATTTTCTAGAGAAAGTTATGGCCAAAATACCGAGTGCCGTCAGTCTTGACTGATCATCAAAACCGGCATACCGGTCCCAAAACCGGCATACCGGTCTCTGTAACCGGCATACCGGTTCCAGAGGTGCCAACGGTCATATTTTGAGCCGTTAGACCGGCATACCGGTCCCATACCGGTTCCAGAACCCTATAACGGCTATAAACGGCTAGTTTTGTGCAAAATCTATAAATTCATCATTTTCCTCACTTCTAACACACCTCTTGCACATATATTCATCATATAATCATGTCAAAACATTCTTGAGAGTTTATAACCATCTTCAAATCATTTTACACTCTCTACATTTGAAAAAGCTCATATTTCATCTTCATATTCATATTAGTGAGCTTTGATCATTTGGGTTTGCAACTCACACAATCTTCTTATTATTTGTGAGTGCCCAAGTGTGTTTCAAATCTTCTTTATCAAAAACACTTGCGGTTTGTGAAATCCCATAGTTTGGGTAAGTTGTAAAGGTTGTGAGTGCACCTACGAACAAAACTCAAAGTTGTAAAGGTTGTGAGTACGCCTACGAACAAAACTCAAAGTTGTAAAGGTTGTGAGTACGCCTACGAACAAAACTCAAAGTTGTAAAAGGTTTGGAGTGCACCTTTGCGGAAAACTCTTGGTTACGAGTGAGCCACGGCAAAACTCGGATTCTAGTGGAAATCTTCAAGCGAGGCTTGGGGGAGTGGACGTAGGCACGTTTGGCCGAACCACTATAAATCTTGGTGTTGTATTTCTCTTTCCCTTAACCTTTACTTATTTGCAAGTTTATTTATATTTATATTATTGATTAGAAAACTTGCATATAAGTTGTTATTTACAATAGAGAAAATTAACCTAAAGCCTATTTGGTAATAAGAGCTAAAAATCGGCAAAGATTTTATAATTCCGCATTTATAGCGATAACCCAATTCACCCCCCCTCTTGGGTATAGAGATTCTTTGTCGCTATTGCTTGTAGGTACTTTCAGTTGGTATCAGAGCGAGGTATTCTCAAGAAAGACTTGACCACCGTCCGAGAATAGATCATGGCATCTACAAGTAACTCGTCAAATCTTGCCGAGGGATTTTCAACGACTAGACCTCCGTTTTACACCGGAACGGACTACAATTATTGGAAGATGAGAATGCTAAATTATCTCCTAGCCAATGATCCGCCATCCTATTTGGTCATCACAC
Source organism: Zanthoxylum bungeanum (assembly GCA_019454045.1). NCBI lineage: Eukaryota > Viridiplantae > Streptophyta > Magnoliopsida > Sapindales > Rutaceae > Zanthoxylum > Zanthoxylum bungeanum. The sequence goes on along the minus strand of SKCR01017430.1, from coordinate 778 downwards.
GGGGTGCCAGTATGCCAATGACAAATGATAGAAATGGGGTTGAAATTCCGAAGCCAAGTTCAGAATGGGATAGTGAGGATTTAAAGCAAGCCTCACAAAATGCTAAAGCTCTCAACCAACTTCAATGTGGCATTGATCGGGAGCAAATAAACAAACTTCCAGAGTATGGCAACGCATATGATTTATGGAAGTCATTGGAAATGGTCAATGAGGGCACAAGTCAAGTGAAGGAATCGAAGATCAACCGGTTCATGTGCGAATTGGACAATTTCAAGATGGAATCCGGGGAAGAAATCGATCACATGATTTCGAGGTTTACGGTCATCATCAATCATTTGGGAGCATTGGGAAAAGTCATCGGGACATCGGATCAAGTGAAGAAAATCTTGAGATCACTCCCAAAGGAATTTAGAAGCTATACCCCTCCTCCATTGAAGAAAATTACTTGAGTACGAAATGGAGCTCAAAATGGACAAAAAGGAGGAAGATGAGAAAAGGACAAGGAAATCATTGGCCTTAAAAGCAAGAAGAAAAGATGAGTCAAGCTCAAGTAAGAGAAGAAGAAGATAGTGATGATGAGTTGGCTCAAATAAACAAGAACTTGAAGAAGCTCTCCTTAAGTCCGTAAATCGAAAGGGAAAATCAAAGACGGACGAAAAGAAAGAAGAAAAATGGCCGCGGAAGAACAAGAAAATTGTGTGTTATGAATGCAACAAACCGGGTCACATAGCTACCGATTGCCCATTGAGGAAAATGAAAGAAAAATCAAAGAAAAAGG
>SKCR01017429.1:0-43832 GCA_019454045.1 Zanthoxylum bungeanum | reverse complement strand
CTACGACTATGGATATTTAATGATTAAACTGTTATGGATTGATACTGTCTCATATCTTATAATCCGGAATTAATCATAAGGACTTTTATCATTTATATATTTAAGTAATCAAATTACAAAATGATAAAATACAATTTCCATTGTCACATAGTTAATTTGTACAAAAACCACAATGTCTTTTACAAATAGTGACGATATGGGTCATAATTGTCCAATAGTATATGATATGTAGAAATCATTTTGGTAGTGATTTGAAATCACTTAAATTTTTATTTGACAAATTTGGACTAAAATGATCAAAATGTAAATCTTTGGGGTCTCACTGCAATTAAGGGAAAAATCTTAATTTTGGGTAAAAAATTGAGTTTTTAAGTATTGAGAAACTACAATAAATAAATTTTTTTAATTGCCCAAGAAAAATTATTGAAATCGAAAAATTTAATTTTCCACATTCCACTGCGTAGAGCGAGTTTGATTCTAAACACATGATTGATTATGCATTTAAATTTAATGTTTAATCTAATCTTTGTTTTATGAATGCATGTATTTATTTAATTTGATTAAATAAAGTGAATAACATCTTTTGCGGAAAATCCGTATTAGAAATAAGGTTTTATAATTCATATGTATTTTATGCATGTTTCTTTGTCCGTCTTGTGAATACAGTTTATGGATGAATATTCTTCGACTATATCCTTGAACGTGCCAAAACTGTGAGGATATAGTCGATAGAAATTTATTTACACTGGATAAATATATGATATTAAGTAAATTCCAGCGAAAGCGGAATCCTGAACGTGCCAAAGCTGTCAGGTTACGTAGATATCTTGAATTTATCATTGACAAATTTAACCTTGGTATGTATCATTGAGAAGATTTAAGAATGTTTAATTTTTATATATTTATAGATTTTTATATGCCATACTTATAATTATTATAATCATACATATATATATATATATATATATATATTACATGTGTACTCACTTGATCTGGTGGCGCGCACGCTTTGTTGCTTTCCATGCTTTTCTCTACGTGGCTCCCACCATTATCATTTTCCCGTACTAGCATGGGCCCCGCATGCCCCTTGTCACGTGGCTTGTGATCCCACACTTTTCAGTTTTAACGCTACACTAACAGTCGCTTATACGGTTATACCATCTTATTATTATTTTGGGTTATTTACGTTTTACTACTAAAATTATGATAAAATAAGAATTGAGTATTATGAATATTAACATATTACATTTTATTACTAAACTTACATAAAATTTAACATTTTACTATTTTTTCATCCAAATCGTTAGTTGACCGTCAGTTGATCATTACATCATGCTAACATCGTAAGGATAAATAGTCTTAACCCACAAATTATTATAAATGATAAATATTCTAAAAAAATTAAGGGTAATTTTGTCATTACGAAATGAAGAACAAAAATAAAAACTAAAAAAGATATTGACAATACGATTACTCATTGTCTTTATTGTTCCCCTCCACTGTCAATAATATAATTGAAAAAAGAATTAATGATTCTTTAGTACATCTCTTTTATTGTTATACTTTAAAGTATTTTGGATATTATGAGAATGTTAATTATTAAATTATTTTGGTAAATTAAATTCTTTATTTTGTTGGGTTTTATGGACGTTTAGAGATTAAAGTATTTTTATAAATGTTATTATTGATTGCATATCTTTTATTCTTATATATAAGATTTAGATATGTTTTTAAGGGTATAATTATAATTTTTACTTTTATTTTATTTTGAGGATAAAACAGTTTTTTTAAAGGTCAACTAATGGTTTAGATGGAAAAATAGTAAACTGTTAAATTTTATATAAGTTTAGTAATAAAGTGTAATATGTTAATATTCATAGTACCTAATTGTTATTTTATCATAATTTTAATAGTAAAACGTAAATAACTCTATTATTTTCTTATAATTTATATCTCTCTATTAGGTTTTTAATTTATAAACGTATTTTTATTTTTATAAATATCTTTTAGATTAAGAAATATTAAAAGATTATTCTACAGACGATTATTAATTTAACTTATCGAATGTTGGTAATAATTAATATTTTATTTATTTTTAAAAAATTATCAAATTTACACTCAGAAAATGGTTAAAATTCAGTTTCACTAATTTTTTTTTTTTAAATGTTCAGTTTTCCACTCAAGTTCAAAAATTGTTCACTTTTCCACCCAGATGTTAACAACGTTAGAATTTTACCGACGTTATAAAAGTATTTCGGTCATGTGATAATGTTAAGGTGGAAAATTGGGTATTCTTTCAATTTTGGGTGGAAAAGTGAATACTATTTAAATTTCTGGTGGAAAAATAATACCTTAATAGATTTTGAAGAATTTCAAGTAAAGAATTATGAATTTTCAAGTGTTTATATATGTAGGGACGATAGTTATATTTGAAAAGATCAGAAAAAATCTAAATTCGCCTTAAAAAATACGAATAGAGAAATAAATTTCTAAGATATCCACGAATCCAGATCCATATTTGCTTGACTAAAGTACTGATGTAGTGCAAATGAATGAGAAAATATAATTTTGACTATAAATATTACAAGAAAAACACTTGTCTGACAAAATATAGATCTGAATATATATGGATCCGGATTTAGATCTGCATAACATTTTTACGGATCTGGATGATGTATTATTTTTGCGGATTTTCGGATATTCAAATCCGTTAAAAATTCAATTTTTTTTTTTAAATTTTTTAATTTAGACATCCAAAATAAAATAAAATAACATTCATAATTAAATAATATCCATTTAACTTCCAAAATAATATTTACAATTCACAATACATCCAAAATAATCTAAATATAAAATTGTTCAATTTTCCATCCAAAGTTAAAAAAAAATATTCATTTTTCTACCATGATGTTATCAAATGATTGAAATACTTATATGACGTCAGTAAAATTCTAACAGTGTTAACGTCTTGGTGAAAAAATAAATATTTTTTGAATTTAAGGTGAAAAATTAAATACTTTAGAATAAGAAAATCATAATTTCCCTTGATTTTTTTTTTTTTTTTTTTTTTTTGTATAAAAATGACTATTTTTGGTAAGCATTCTGGCTACACACGTACACACAGCACTTAATAGATACATCATACATGCAACCAACAGTGGCAATCATCATCACATCATGAATTGCGGTAAGATCCCATCAAAAGAAAAAGATTTGTTGATGGGTCCTACCTCCAACGAAACTGAATAATTCTATCTTAACAAACTGATTATAATTTCCATAAATATAATCCGCTTAACTAGTAAAAGTTTTTACTTGATTAAAACAACACGCCGCTAAAAGACAATTCCCACTTCCCAGTTTTGTTCTGTTCCCATTCACCTGGGATTCAGTCCTAGTCCCAGACTACTTTTATATTCTTTTCCCATAATGCCTTGCACATATATTAAAATCGTTCATTTTCTTTCTCAAATAAGGAACAGTTTGTCTTCTCATATTAAATTAGGATTTAATTCAAAAGGGAACTATTCTCGGTCAAGTCTGCCTATTGGATGCATATGGAGAGCAAGTCAGATCTAGCTGCCTCGAGTTCCCCTGTAAACCAGAATCTTTGGATAAATTATGGAATGCAAACGTTCCACAGAAGGTCAAAATATTCACGTGGAAGGGTGTTGGTTCCATTTTTGTTGGTAATATGTAATAAAATATATTCAATTGAGCTGTAATAAGTCTTGAAGATATCAAAGCAATTGGATAAGTATTTGGACAATATCATATGGAGATATCAGAATGATGTTCACTCTTTTGAATATTCCAGAAGATTTAGAGCTTTAATTGACATGAGGTCAGTTGCATTGGAAAGTAGACTCGAAGACGATCACACATATATAAATAACGCATGATTTGGCCAAGGGATGAGAAAGTTACAAGTATTTTAATTACACTTGAAAATCAGTCTGCGACCTGTGTTCGAGTTGCGTTCATATTTGTGTTCGACCATTTGGAGGCATAAACTTTACGTTTGAGTTGCGTTTTAAGTGCGTTCGAATGCCCGTGCGTAAGTAGAAGATTTTGGACAGTTTTTTAAGACAAAATAACACTAGGAAACCTTTTCCTTTTCCCTACCTATATAAACAAACATTGAGCCTACTTCACAGGGGTTGAAAACACATTATCTTGAGCCTAAACACATTCTTAGTTTTCAATCTTCTTGTTCTCACCTTGAAGACTTATTTGCTTTTCTTGTCTTATTTGTTTGTGGTGAGATTGATCTCGATCCTTGACCCGTTTAGCTATGGAAAGAAACCAACCCTTAAAATGTCACTCATTCTTTGATGAGACATAGTATTTACATTGGAAGGTTCACATGAGAGCGTTCCTAAAATCCTTAGATTAGAGAGTCTGGATGAGAGTTGAGTACGAGTGGAAACCCCTCGTGGTTATGGTTGATGAGGCCTCTTCCCCTAAAGACAAACTAACATGGACTAAGGATGACTTTGATGCTAGCAATAGGAACATCAAAGCAATTAATGCCATTCATGGTGCTATTTGCTCTGCTGAATTTAGGAGGATTTCTATGTGTGGGATAGCCAATGATGCTTGGGACATCCTTCAGACTGTGCATGAGGGCACATTGTATGTTAAAAATAATAAACTCCAAGAGCTTGCCGCTAGGTTTGAGGTCGTTAGTATGAAAGAAAATGAAACCTTTGATAAGTTTTATGTTGAGATTAACGACATCGCCAACTCAAGTTTTAACCTAAGTGAGACTATTCCTACCAATAGAATAGTGAGGAAAATCATGAGATTCCTGTCTGACAAGTTCTTACCTAAGATCACAGCCATCAAAGAGAGTAACAACCTAGATCACCTTAAATTAGAGGACCTCATAGGAAAACTGCAGGTATATGAGAAAAAAAATTCCTGATTTTAAAAAGCCCAAGACTATAGCGATGAAGATCGCGAAGGAAGTTGTTCATAATCCGTCAAGTGATGATGATAATGATAATCTCACGAATCATGATTTGGCCATGTTTGCAAAGAAGTTTAAGAAATTTCTTAAGCTGAAGAAGAATGGCTGTGATAGAGATATAGATGATAAGCCTATAGAGAGTAGGCATAGTAGGAGAGGTTATAAAGAGGATAGAGGTAGAAAACCCCGTGGTATTCAATGCCATGAGTGTGAAGGGTTTGAGCACATTAGATCTGAGTGTTCCACTTACCTAAAATCCAAGGGTAAGAAAGTCATGGCAGCCTCGCTTAGTGATTCAGAAGATGGCTACACTTCTGATGAGTCTCCTAAATATAAGAGTAATTTTATGGCCTTTGCTACTAGTGTGACTGGTGAGAGAGAGTAACATAGTAGTGATGAAGATGTTAGATCTGATTTCTCTCACAATGAGTCTATAGATGAGGATAGTCTTCAGGTAGCCTATACTGAATTATTCAATGAGAGCCTATCTATCAAGAAGAAGAACATAGAGGTCAATAAGAGGCTGAATGAAGTAGAGCTAGAAAAGAATAAAACTCAAGCTAAGTTTGAGCAAAGCCTTTTGACGATAGATGACCTCGAGGAGAGGAATAGAGGTCTAGTTGATAGAGTTAAAACTTTAGAAACTGAACTTGAAGATGCTAGAACCCAGTTGTCTGCGTTTTTTAGTGGGAATAAAAAACTAGACCCTATGTTAGGGATTAATGTTGAGCCTAATTACGATAAGACGTCATCATCTAGAGCTGTGTCTGTCCCTCATAAACATGACTTAGGCAAGAAGCATTTTGAGTGCAGTCATGTGATTCCTCATGATATTCCTCGTCTTGTGACCAAACCTCGATCTAGAGGTATGATAGGTAAACCTCGCTCTCATCCGAGGTTTGTGCCTGTTTGCCATCACTGTGGCAAGACATGACACATAGGCCTAAGTACTACATGCTGCACAAATATAAGAAAATGCCTAAGAGTGTACCATCTAGGTTTGATTCATCAAATCTAGTGTCTCAAGTTTCTGCACTAACCAAACAAGCAAAATTCTTAGTGAGAAACTTGTTGTGTTGACTATGAATTCTCAAGTGGAAGAGATTCCTAAGACAATTTGGTTGATGAAGTAAGATGACTTCCCATCTACTTCTGAATACCTTGATCCTGACATGTGTGATGATAGTGCACTTCAGTGTAACTCTTCTTAGAAGTTGAATTTGTTTTCCCATTGCATGTGTGTGTGCACGCGCGTGTGTGTTTTATGTTTAGCACGACTATTTTTTTATTTTATTTTATTTTCACTGCACATGGGTGTGTATTTGTCTTGTTTTTCTTGTGTGTTCAATGATATATAGGATGGAAACCCGGACATAAATTTCATAGCCAATTCCGAATGGACGGTAGTATGATCTGCACTCGGGATACAACTCCACGTACCATTGGATATTGACAAGTCATTATTGTTGGGGTTTTAGCGCGGGCGCAGCGGAAGCTCACGGTTTCGGGCGAAATCGTAACTTTAAAAAATTTTAAAATTACCAAATAAATTATTCAATATCCAATATGAATAATTCATTCATATTTTACCTAAACATATTTATTCGATATCAAATAACGACATAAATAGATTAGAAATATCGTGAAACGTTTAAGAAAATATTTTTCCGTAAAATGGCATAAAACGCGTTTTTGTCCGAACCGACCAACCAATACACATGAGGGTTGCCTAGGTCAACCCCAATAGTACTTGGGCAGTTCATGGGCTGCCCGAACAGTGACCAATTCACTGTTTGGATAGCAAACACCCGGTAAGCCCGAAACTCACTCGGTAACGCTGTTTTTCACCGTTTTCGCATATTTCAACTCCGAAATAATTTTCGGAAATTTTTCCAATGCCCAAAACACATCCAATACATTTATACAACATAATTTTCATCACCAAAATCACAGAAATTCCCGATCTGATTTGGTAACCAAAAATATCATTTTTCATGCTTTAAATCCAATTTTCTCAACATTAATCATATTAATAGTTACACCAACCAAAGTCACCACAAATGAAGAACTCAATAACAATTATAGGAGTTACAAGAGTGGTCATAACACTCTAGAATGGCAACAAGTCATCAAATGACAAAATTGAATTAATATTACACTAATAATATCAAATCTAACTTCACACATGCATTAAGCCTCCAAATCCATCCACAAAATCAAAAAGCCCCAAAATCTAAGAAAGGAAGAAACCTTAGAACTCGTCTAGATACTCAAGAACAATAAATAAACTTTCTAAATTTAAGAGTTATGAAGATTACCTCCAAATCTCCTAATTTCCTTCAATTTTTTCTTGATTTCTTCACTTTCTTCCTTGATTCTTCAAGAAAATTTTGGGTGCTTTTATGCTTGTTAGGTTCGTCCATGGAGGTCTTATTAATGAAGAAAACAAAATTTTCCAACTTAAAAACAATGCTTGACTGACTTAGGAAGGGCATTTTGGTCATTTGTACAATTTAATCTAATTAAATAATAATAAACTTTAAGTTAACAAATCCAATTTGTAAAATTTAAGCTTAATATAATCATGCCACATGTTACCAATAATAATCAAATATATTGCATAATAATTATGTAATATTGAAATAATTTAATTATCTAGATATTTAATATTTAAACATCTAAAAAATTAATTAATGCGATTATTATTATATATGTATTTTTATTTACATTAAATAACAAATACATATATTAATGGCATGTGTCAAAGTCTCATTTGATAATTAATTAATATGTATCAAATCAAATTTTGTATCAAATACAAATACACATTAATTATTAATTGACCGAAATGCCCATAATACATGTATTTTCATTTAACTGGTTAAATGATTCGAATTAACTCATTTAATCCGGTGAAGTATTATGAATAATCTATATTATTCATAACGCATTGCCCAAGTGCTCAGCGAGTACACTTCATATTGTGAGACTCTCTAAGTTTAGGTTTATCTGTCACGGAATCCAATTTCGTGTCCATAATTCACCCACTCATGAATTATGACGACCAAAACAAATCTCGCTAAACTATGCAAGTCGAGGTCATTGCATACGTATAATCCCTCCACACACGCTATCAATATTATACCGGGGATATAGATAAAAACGTCAAATCCCTAAGGTATAATATAGTTGACTTTTAAATTTACGATTTCTAAATAACACTCGGAACTCGCTTCCGAAGTATACCACGGCCATGGATTTACTAGATCGCAAATACGTACAAGATACATATTCCTTGTACACAAGATTGACAGATTATATCTTATACTCACATGATATCATGAGCATCAGTCCACACCCAACGAACAGACAGAGGTCTGATCTAAATAGATCGGTGACGTGACTGCCATCAAAGTGTGAAGGATATCTCATATATCCACAGTGGTATCTCAAGTCGAATGACCACTATGCTACTCGACTCGAGAAGATTCCTATTGACGTTGGTGTACCATCTATTAGGAAATCATCGGTGAGTCATTCAGTGTTTATCAAATAAACATCTACATGTCTATACGAGTTTCCCAAGACTCATGGTTCATTGGGATAAACCATCAGACCAAGTCACGATATACGACATGTACTGGTCTCAACGGATTTTACTAACCGACCTGTGTCAGTAAATCTTGACCATGAACTTTATTTGATAATATACTTCTAGTAGTGACACTTCCCAATTTCAATTACAAACTACTTTGTAACTACGCACTATAAAATATATTATCGGGTCTTTGTCTAATATATACATATCACTATCCATATTTAGTTTCAATTCAATCGTAATTAGATCGAATATGTATATAAAAGCAAGAAGTACTACCATAAATAAGTAATATTATGGAAAAAATGAATTGTTCGTATTCATGAATTGGACATAAATACTATCTAGATTGGCACTCCGAGCACCAACCCTAACAATTTTTCCCACTTACTCTAGTGCCAATCCACGGTATCATATACACATCTAAATATGTATTACATACGCATGGTCCTCAAGAGTTGACCTAGCACTAAAAAGGTAGGCAACAAAAAGTAAGCCCGCTATAACATATTGAGTTTTTCCAACAAACCCAATCGTTTTCCTTAACCAGCATCATTTATATATTGTATAACCTAAGTTATACATCAATATGACTCAGATGCGACATCAATATTGTGCTACAACTACTGAGTTGTCTATGTATTTAGAGATCAAATCCAATTATTATGAGACAACCGCAAGCACAATACTAATATCAAAACTTCTAATCTATAAGGTCATCATGTAACTTCATAAGTCAATACTTCATAAGTTACAACTAATTCCACTAATACAGTAGAATCTACAGTGACACTCCCACTGCATCTTTTCTGACTCTATATGACATAAACCATATAATCTTATAATTGTTGGGGTTGGTGCTCAGAGCGCCAATTCCCGGTTGTATTTATTTGAGAATACTACTGTAAAACGTTATTATTATGAATAATATAAGCAGTTTAAGTAATATAATATATCTTTTAATATGGTAAAGACGTAATGATCTTAGAATGACTAGTCATGATGTTGTTGTAAAAGCGTCGCAACTGACATTGAGTTGTATCATGACGTTGTCATTCTCAGACGGTTCCTGGTCAATGTTTACACTACTTGGTCAGTATAGTAAACCCGTTGAGACCGGTACATGTCGTATACTGAAATATATGATTCCAATGGTTTCTCAATAAACCATGAGTCTTGGAGACCATATAGACGTGTAGGTGTTTATAGTGGATAAACACTGAACGACTCATCGAAGATTCTTAATGAATGGTACACCAACGTCAATAAGAATCTTCTCGAGTTGAGTAGCACTTGTGATTCTTCGACTTGAGATACCACTGTGGGCGCATGAGACATCTTCCACACTTAGATGGCAGTCACGTCACCGATCTATTTAGATCAGGCCTCCGACTGTTCGTTGGGTGTGGATAGATCCTCAGGGTGTTCTGTGTGTATCGAGATAGGATCCGTCAGTTCTGTGTACAGAGCATATGCAGTCCATATGATTAGCAATCAGATAAAAACCATGGGCCCGTGGTACACTTTAGAAGTCAGTTCTAAGTTTTCTTTTAGAGATTGCTAATAGAGACGTCGACGGGATTGCCCCCATAGAGATTTGACGTTTACATCTATATCTATGGGATATATCTGGATACCTGTGAAGGAGGAATTATACATTTTCCATGACCTCGACCTGTATGATTCAGCAAGTTTATCCGTGGTCGTCATAATTTACGGGTAGGTAAATTATGGACACGAAATTGGATTTCGTGACGGATATGCCTGAATTTAGAGAGTCTCACTAATGAAATATACTTGTAGAGCACTATGGAAACATTTATAAATAATATTGATTATTTATAGAGTCGTTTAAAGGTTAAACGAAAAATGCATGTGTTAGGACCCGATAGTCATTTCCTATTTTTTTTGTGTATTTGCATTTAATGTTAGATTAATTCAAATACACATTAATTAATTGTCAAATTGAGATATTTGACTAATATCATAAATATATATGTATTTGATATTTATTGAAAATATAATACATATATTTAATATATTTGTATTTAAATAATTAAATAATTATTTAATTGTTAAATGATTAAATTAATTAAAATATAAATGTGTTAAAGTTGTGATAAATGTTGAGATGACTTCAAGATGCTTTACTTGACTTTAATAAATTCATTAAAGTGTTAATGATTTTTAAAAGACAAGTGGGCAAGTTGGCTTGAATGAAATAAATTGAAAAAATATTAGTATTTTCCTTTTTGTTGAATTCGGCCAAGGCCTAAAAATGTCTAAGTGTTAGATATTTTTTCATTAACCAAAAATCTTATCCAAAACTCCATTAAAAGAAAACAAAAGAAGCTTGAGAGGAAGAAGAAGAAAGACAAAGACAAAATCAAAGATAACTTGGATTTTAGTAAGTATTTCCGACTTGCCATTAGAGAGAAAAATGTTCCTCTTGTTGTTGGCTTCATCTTGTGATGTTCTTATGTTTTTCTATTCTTTATTCTTTGTGTTTTTGGAGGATGGAAGTTTGAGGATAGGGTTATGCATGTATAAAGATCATAGAATGCTTCTAAGGTGTTAATTAGCATTCTTTTAATGGTTTAAGAAACTAGTTGACATTCTAGAGTTATTGACCCACTATTAAGTGACCTAGAATTTTTCTATTGTTATTTCATTGTGGTGAGGCCTGATTGGGGTTGTAGAAACTTGATTGAAGTGTTGGATTTAATTAATTTGGTCTAATTTGTCCAATTTGTTGAAATTGAAATATTATGGTTTAAGACCATTTCCAAATTTAGAGCTTTTCATTTATGTTGTGTATTTGGATGTTTATATGATGCATATAAAATATTGGGTTGATTGGATTTCATCTTAACGTGTTTTGAACATATAAAGTGCAAAATGCACAATTTCCTCACCTTAGTAGGCTCTCGGCCTTGGCACAATATTTAGGGATTTTATGTTACAATTTGTATTTGATATTAATGACATGTTAAATTCATCTTAGAAATGATTTAGAATCATCCAAAATTGTTTTGAACAATTTAGGACTAAAATGAACAAAATGTAAAGTTTTCGGACAATTCGGTAATTACCAAGAAATTTGATTTCTTGTGTAATTTTTCAGAATTTGATAATTGGATAATTAAATAAAAAAGTTTATTTAATTGATCCGAGAAAAAATTTTTGAAATCGGAAAATTTTGATTTTCACTGTTCCGCAGCGTTACCGGATTTCTGCCACTAACCCCTTCAATAATAAGACTCAAAACTAATTTGATCATAATGGTTGCAGACTATATTCTCCATGAATAAGAAACTCATTCTTAATATCTCAAAGATAACAAAGAAAATATTTCAAGACCCATCATATGGTCTACATCGTATCAAAATGACTCATAAAAATTACGACTAAATTGATATCTTTAATCGTACATAATATAATATTCATTATGCCATCATCCTATGATGCATAAGATTGACTAGATATTCTAATCAATTTCTCTTTCGACAAATGATTCATCCTTTATGAAAGATGAATACTATATACAATAGACACACTAACTGTCAAACAGTTATACTAACTGTCTCACAGATAGTTTTGCTGTGTCTTTTATTATATCAAATCTAATGCATGACTAATGGGAATATCTCACAAGTCTCTTGTTTTTTATCATAAATAAAACTTTATATCGAATATAAAAAAGACTACTCTCACTGCTTTCACGGAGAAAAGAAGACTTACGTAAACCTTTTACCTTACAAACATCTCATTATTATATTAATAATGATAATGTCGTTAGGGCATACAATACTAGAAAGAGAATTGTACGCTCTCACTGACCCTACTATCAAATATGTATTCTCTATGCTTTGATAAAATCAGACAATCTAATTAATATCAAAATTAAAGAACACAGATTTTCGGAAAGCTCATCTGAGTCTACAGTAGGCTCTATAAGTTAGTATACCAAACTGCGATCTTAGCAGAATACAAACTCCAGGGCCATTACAGAATAAATTCTTCAAACAAAGAAATCACAATGGATCTCTTCTTCGAAGAAACCATTCAGGAATGCCACTTTGTATTCTTTAGCCAAAATACATATTTTAATATCAACATTAACCAACAGATCTTTAATTGTTCAATTAGTATAACTCGAGATAAGTTTTCTGAGAATCTACGATAGATTGTTGAGTATAACATTTCTCACTGTCATACTATAAATGTCAAACCTTTAATAAGCTTACTTTGCTTTTGCTGCGCAAATAATTTGCACATTTTATGAACGATTCATAACGAAAGCTTAATCAAGTTCAAAATTTGATCGTAGTACGCTATGAACAACCTTAGATCTATGGTTTAATGCTAACTTCCGGAATCGATATCAAATATCACTCCCACTATAAATTATAGGATAATTTTCTTCAATAAGAAAACAACAGAACCGTTAAGTATCAAATACTTCGCAAATGATTCTGACATCTTATTGGACTTATATGGAAGGTGTCTAAAGGTCTTTTCATCTTATTAATTATGTAATTCCATTTATAGTTTATCACTCTCCACATTTAACTTCAATAAGTCAAGTCTTTTCTACAATCGTTAACATCTAATGTTACACACCAAGTAATAAAATAATTTTATTACTCGAGATCGTAGAAAAGATGTTCTATCAAATGGAATACAATATTCTATTAAATAGAATAAATGATATATTTTTACTAGTACCTCCGAGGCGTAAATACTTTTCAATTATATAACCATTATACAAAAGAAAGATTCAAATCTCAAACTTTTCAAGATTCGAATTTTCTACTTATACATATCATATATGTAACTATAGAAACTAATGGATCCTTAATTAAAAGGATGAATTAGTGTAACTGGAGCATATCCCAAAGAGTATTGAAACTAATTCGATAACACTCAATATCAAACGAATCAAATAATATAAGATTCGATTTCTCTCACTGACCAATTCCATCACGATGGAATCGTAGAAGAATAATATTGAGTAAGAATCACATTCATTGAATAATCTTAGAACTAATTGCCATAAATTCATATGTTTGATTGTATCAAATATTTTTGAACAATTCAAAGATTCATGATGAATTTTAAAGATAGAATTTTAAGAACTTCAAATCAAATATCTTTGAACCAGTCAAAATATTATATTCGCATTTCATCAGAAACATATTGAAAGTTCTCGATCCATTCAAGACGTTCAATATGTGTTCTATTAGAAACACGCAACTATTTCATGACAACTCATTAACTAAGTTACGAAGTAAAGAAAACTATCCAAGGTAATTTATAATTCATTAAACTACATACATCCAATGTATTAGTTTAATAAATTTGTGGTCCAATGACGATAATTGGTTAAATGAGATTTAATCACATTCCCATAATACAACATTTATTAAATGGATAAGGATATGTAGTGTGATCTTGTATCAGACCATCATTTACCATACGGAATAATCATCTAATGATTAAGTGATAAAATCTTATAAAGCACTATTCTAAGTTATTTAGTTAACCGAATATTTTTCTTAATGTTTATCTTTTCATCAATGACACTACTAGTCATATTAAAATATGAAATAACTGTTTATAAAGATTAAGTAACTATCCAATAGTCGCGAGTTCTGATATCAAATATCAAAACAATCATTAAGCAATATTTTAAATAACTAGACGGGAGATCTGGTATCCAATACCTATAGTTATTGTGAGAATCAATATTCTCTACATACAACTATACACATCTTCTTTCTTTAGATTTATTATTTGCCTTCAACTATTCACAACAATTGCAAATAATTGATAACAAACTGTGTCAGACACATTACCTATAAAGGTCACTAAAGCCAAGTAACGTCATTATCAGATAAACAAATACCTAATGAGTTTTTCTTAATGCTAGTCAAGAATCTCGAGACATGAACTAATTCACGTCAATTCTTACTGCAAAAGAAACTATTCTCTCTAGACTATTATATCCTAAAACAAATATCTATTTAGATTACCTAATGTGACTTAATAACTAAGTCACTAACCATCTTGATTTTTCAAGAAAATCGGAACAACAATTTCCGATGGTTTAGACTAATCTAACAATATCCAAGCCTCATATTAATCTAGAACATATTCTAGAAAACTGCAACAATAAGTGAAGTCAGAAAATATATAGATAAATATGCATGCAGTGGATTAGAAGTTTAATTATATATACAATATAATAAATGAAACAAAAGCGCCAATTTTTATAGTATTACACACTGGCTTAGTTATGGATTCTTAACCTAGAAGTGTCTCCCACTACTTTACATAATATCGTAATCCCCAACGAAAAATGGGAATCCAATATTTAAATTGAATTCCATAGTGAGAAGTAGACTCATGAATATATTTCGACTCACAACTTTGACACGTTATCGCCTATGTATATTCATAGCTAGACAACTCATTGCCAATCATACTAACTGTGAATCCTAATTTTGGTCCTGATCGTTTCTCGTTATGACAGCTTTGGCATGTTCACAGAGAGGCGTATCAAGACTTCACTTGTCATTGACAAACTTAAGCTACCGATGTAGTCCTGACAGCTTTGGCACGTTCAGGATTTCCACTTTCACTTGAATTTGTCTCTTATCATATAAGTTCTACCGACGCAAATGAACTACCATCAGCCATAACTGCACAGCTTTGGCACGATACAACTACAACATCAGGAAATCATTTGCATCCGTACTGACAAGGCGGACCAAGAAACAAGTATCCCTAATACTAGTTACTTTAATGCCTTATTTAAGTGGGGATATTCCTTAAGTGGGTTTTAATCTACATCAAATGCAGATTTTAATCTAGATCAATTTCTTAATAGTTTAATTCTACATGGGAAAACATAACTTAACTTAACCATTAAATCTCCGTTATGTTTTTCCGTTAGCGTAGAACCAAAAGTTGAGAAACATCTAAATTACATGCATGTGTAAATATCAAAATTGGATTATATATCATATATCAACTTATCAAATCAGAGGCTTCTTCAGAACCAAGTTACATGGAAAGGTATGACCTGAGGTCACCCTTTTAATATTTTTTCAAATATGAGATTCTGATTTCTACACAGTATCTCCGGCCGGACGTGCACTACATCTGGCCAGACGTGCACTATATCCAGTCGGACATGTATACATACCTCTGGCCGACTGTATATAAATTAAGCCACGTTCACTATTTTTCTGTATCTCATTTGCGTGCTTAGCTATTTCGTATGTCTCTCGTTGTTATATCATGATTAGTGAAATCACACATGTAACGTAAACGTACGTATTGCTCAAGTAGTGTAGAAATATAGACCCCACGAGGACTTAATTTCTACTGTTGTTATTAGTTATTGATTATATTTATTTACAGGTATCTAATTAAGGTGAGAAAGGAATGATTGCTAGATTGGTTGGTTGAATGTGGATTTGCTAAATGAATAAATAAAAATATAAAATAAAACAAAGGAAATTAATAATAAAGAAAACAAACATCTAGGGTTGTGATTCCACATAATATTATTCTAATGATGAATTGATTCTCTTATATATGTGCAATAAATTAATTTGTTAACCTGGAACACAAAGATATGCAAAAGCCTCTGTCGATGGTCAGATGCAAACACCCAAAATAACCCAATTAACTATATATCTATGTTAATCAAGTTACCTGAATTCATTAAGTTCAAGTTCCAATTGTGGTTACCCACGCCCGACAGGTATATGTCTATCTTGGAAGGAAATCTCCCTAAGGGAAATCAACCCTAAGGTGAGATCGTGAGATATTGATTCTAAGGCTGTAACCTAAAATGATTGAGCAAATATTGTGGTGATTGGCTCTGACATCCATGGATAGTTGTTAGGCTGGACAACAGGCCTTTGAAAACCTGATTTGGGGTATATTTTCACCTCTTAAAGCTCGTAATGCTTCCATCGTCCAATAGTGATCCATTTTAATCACCTGAAAATAAAAGAAAGAAATAAAAATTACAAATAAAAATAAGAAAATTAGATACAAGTAAAATAGATAGCTTCAAAATTAATAACGCAAGAAAAATAAGTCCCCAGCAACGGCGTCAAAAACTTGATCGGTGAAATCACATACATAACGCAAATGCTCGTATCGCTCAAGTAGTATAAAAATATAGATCCCACGAGGACTTAATTTCTACTGTTGTTATTAATTATTGATTTTATTTATTTACAGGTATATACTTAATGTGAGAAGGGAATGATTGCTTGATTGGTTGGTTGAATGTGGATTTGCTAAATAAATAAATAAAAATATAAAATAAAATAAAGGAAATTAATAATAAAGAAAACAAACATCCAGGGTTGTGATTCCACACAATATTATTCTAATGATGAATTGATTCTCTTATATATGTGCAATAAATTAGTTTGTTAACCGGAATACGAAGATATGCAAAAGCCTCTGTCGATGGTCAAATGCAAACACCCAAAATAACCCAATTAACTATATGTCTATGTTAACCAAGTTACGTGAATTCATTAAGTTCAAGTTCCAATTGTGGCTACCCACGCCCGACATGTATATGTCTATCCTGGAAGGAAATCTCCCTAAGGGAAATCTACCCTAAGGTGAGATCGTGAGCTATTGAATCTAGAGCTGAAACCTAAAATCCCTTCCTCAAGTTCAATTTAAGTTTACCACATCAATCTTATTGGTGATCAGACAACAAGAAGCATTAAATTTAAGATTCAATAAACAAAATTAAGCTTAAGATTCAATAAACAAAACCAAAGCATTAAACATAATATAATTAAATCAATTATTAAACTTATGAATATTGTAATTCATTACTTCCCTATATTAAAAATAAAAAATTGGGGGTTAAGGAATCCACCTTTAATATTTCAAATCTAGAAATCTCTCTTATTATAATATATAAATTTGCATTTTATTACCAACCGGCCATATAGGCGGTATCCTGATTAAGTCATGAGATAATTAATTTCAACCGACCATAAATGTGGTATCCAATTAAGTCAGGTTAAATTCAATTTAATTAAGTCCAACCGACCATAAAGGCGGTATCCAATTAATTCAGATTTTAGGATAATTCATATATTATAATTTAAAGGAGATTAATTTAAATTATCATAATAAAGGTTTCACCCTTCCCCCAGCGAAAATTAACTACAAAACATAAAAGAAATATAAAGTAAATAAACTACTATTACTACTAG
Organism: Zanthoxylum bungeanum; assembly: GCA_019454045.1. Classification (NCBI taxonomy): domain Eukaryota; kingdom Viridiplantae; phylum Streptophyta; class Magnoliopsida; order Sapindales; family Rutaceae; genus Zanthoxylum; species Zanthoxylum bungeanum. The sequence goes on along the minus strand of SKCR01017429.1, from coordinate 25,996 downwards.
AAATAAAAAATAATTAAAATACTAAAAATAAATACAAACAAGATACAATCTTTAGATCCTTATTAAGAACCTTAAGGAAAGTATCATTACTACTACTAAAAATTAAAAAATATATATAAATATATATAAACAAGGTACAATCCTCAGATCCTTATTAGAAACCTTAAGGAAAGTATGATTTTGGAAAATGAAATTAACTTCAATTTATAGGTAAATTTCGGCCTTGCGCGTCACGACGCAAAGTGCTTATGCATCGCGACTCGCCGTTGATTCTTGAAACGTATACGCGGCTTTGACGAGATGATGACACATGGCACGCAACTGTCGGTAGTTGAATTATTGGCTCGATTTCGCGACGCGTGATGGCTTGGCGTCGCGACGCTGATGTCATGCTGATGTAAGGAATGATGTGTGTTGGCAGACTGAATTATTGTGCTGATGTCATGATGACGTGATGATGACACATGTGATGACGTGTGGCGACAGTATAGTAACTGAGGCGCGTCGCGATGCATGATTCCATTTTTGCCTTTTTTTTCCGTTTTCCGCCGTTTTAGCCCCAAGTTGATTCCATTGAGTCCCAAAACTTTATTTATCTTCAAAACACACAAAAACACATCAAAATATTCATAAGACCCGAGAAACCATATAAAATATTAGGTCAAATGGGCGGTAAATAGTGATACATTTTCCGCTCATCATTTCACAATACATGCTTAATGGTTTTATTCTAGTGTTTATTATGTGATAAACATGTGTTTATTGTATTGTCTAAAATAATATGCATGATGTGTTATGCTTGATATGTGAATTACGAACGATATCTAGTCTGACATATATTATGTCCGGCCTGATATGATTTATGTCAGGTCGTGAGACCCCGTAGTATATACGATGGAAATTCAGACATAAGTTTTATTGTCGATTACGAATGGATGGTAATATGGTCCGCACTCGGGATATAATACCACGTACCGCATGAGGATGACTATTTCATTAAAAATGTGTCTAAGATGCTTGTTTACTATATTTATGTCGGTATACGCATGCTTCCATATGTCTAAGTTGCGTAGCATGTCCGGCCTGACTTCAACCAAGTCCGGTCGGACATGTACCATTATACTCGGCTAGGCCTCTCACAGGCCAGGTCCGTCGAATGTATGTTTAAGCCTCTCTGATTTGCCTTCGTAATATTTCATTTATCATTGCAGGAATTTTTATTGTTTCATTATTATAATTATAGTTATTTAGTATCTACCATGTTGTATTATCTACAGTTACTGTGATTTTATGCCTCCGAGTACACGGTATGTCCGGCCAGACTAGTTTGAATATTATATACGGCCTACTGTGGCCATGTCTGGTCGCCTCTCCGAGGCCATACTAGTGTGATGCTTGCCCCAATCTGTTTCCATTACTGTGTTATAAATATTGTAATAATTTATGGATGTTTATTTTATTTATTGTCTTTACAATTCATGATTGCACTTTGTGTGTTTTTAAATTACTTTGTGTGCGATTACATTATAAGATGTGGGGACACCTTCTTTAACCATAAATATTACAGTAGCATCAGTAAGGGACCATTCCAAACTCAAATGGGTTTAATATCGGACCTTACGAAGGGTATAGTGCGGCCTTAAATCAATTCTAGTATCTCATATCAGATGGCGACTCCCTTATTCTCTGGTTAGACCCTTGCGGGACTATCCGTACTCTTTATATACTGCAAGCCCAACAATATAGTGGTCGTCAATGTTATAGGCATGACGGTAAACCCGTTTCGCTCTTACAAGTAATTTGTTGAAATTACAATAATCAACCGCTGCTAGAGTGAACAAATCATTGTAGCAGTGGATGACCCGATTCCACAGCTAATTGTTGCGAGATTATTGTACCGTAAGCATACAGTGTCAAGTTTTAGTAAAAGATAAGTAAAGAGTGTCGAACCCACATGGATTGTAATCAATCTCTCACTAAGTACTATAATTGATAAACTTAACTTTATTTAGAAATAAATTTAAAATAAATAATTTAAAACTAAAAACCAAATACGAGAAATTCTAGACGTTTAGTTGGGAGAAACCAAGATAAAAAGGATTTTAGAGTCTGATTTCACCTAACTATCCCCTATGTATTTGTTATGTCAATCAATTATTACTCAATTATGTTGTTTATAAGTCAAGAATCCTAAATTATTCTACTCTCTCTCCCGAGTGCCAAGTGAATATATTATCAATTACAAACTTCAATATCCCTATAAAAATCTAGTAATTGACAATTCATTACACTATGTGATTCTTTGTTAATGACTTCAAAAGGATTATAGATTCTCCCGAACTCTACAAATCTCATAGGTGATATTCTCTAAATTCTATTCAAAATTCCCTGACTCGAGCGATAGATTCTAAACATGCATCATCTTAATTTGTGGCCAACAAACTAGAAACATTAAACACAAGACAATATAAATAAACTGAATCAAAACTTTATACAATTAAATTGGCAAACATCACATAGGTTCAAACATAGGCTACATAATCCTCTAGAACAATAAATTTAGTTCATGACTAAAGATAAAAATAATGAAAATATGGTCAAGAACTTAATGGATATCTTTAGAGTTTAAATAAAGAAACTAGAAGATTAAACCCGAATCGAATCCCTTCGTCTTCGGACGTCACCACATTCATCTCCTCTATTCGTACTTCAATCATCCTCCTTGAATCTCTCTAAAACATGCGTTTAGAACTCTTTACTTGTGTATTTTCTCCTTTTTAGGGTTTTGGACAAGCTTATATATTTATAGGGAAGTCTTGGAGTCCTTATGCATGTAGAACACTGAAAATTGAAGATTCTGGAAATCTGTCGCGGCGTCGCGACACCAGAAGTGGCGTTGTGACGACAAATCACCGGGAATAATGTAGGGATCCTTTCTGGGCGTCGCGACGCCATGCCAAATTTTTAAGATAGTGATTTCTGCGTATTTGGCTCTCCCGCGTGCTTGCAATGCTTCCGTAAATTCCCAAAACAAGTCCTATTGCTCCAAAATCCATTCTCCAATGCTTCATACTAATAAAACGTAAAAGAAACTACAAAATATATTACATGATACAGAATCTAACAAAATAGTAAGCTAAGAATGCAAGAATAAGTGGGTATAAACCGCACTTATCAAACACCTACAAACTTAAGATTTTGCTAGTCCTGAGCAAAAGACTAAATAAAAACTAAATAAAAATAAACAAATAAAAGTAACTAAATTAACTAGGCCACTTAAACGAGTTATAGTCTCTTGAGGGCTTGCAGCGACAACATCCACAAACGTCATTCACACACATGCAATCATGCAAAAATAAATATAAAATAAGCAAAAATAGTCATGATATTTACACACACTATTGTCATCAGAGAATGCTTACCAATGAAACCAGAGAACTTTTAAAATACTCAATGCAACTCAAATCCAAGTTTTTGATTAAATCATCTAAACCAGACTCACAGTGTATGTGTGTAAATGTTCGTTCACAGCTCGACTCCTAAGTAATCCAACTCCATGATTTCGTCTCAAAAGTTGAGATCCGATGGGTCAAACCAACCTAGATATCTCAAAAGTGCTATGTATTTGCCTTTCTTAGCTCAATATGATACAATTTTTTCATTTTTCCAATACACCTACCATTTAAGGTAGCATTTCTCCTCATGGCGGTCCTAACACTCGCCCATGGGTAGCTTCACGCTTATTGGTTATAGGTGGTTTAACTTATTTTTCAAAATTTTTTTCCTCATTTTTTTCTTTTATTTTTAACCATATCATACATCATAACACTAGCAAATCGAGATAGACATCTAACCAAACAATCATCCATCAGTATTCAATTTCTTCAACTAGTCATTTTGCCAACTATCTAGGTTCTTACTGCTAAAAACCTATCGTTAAGTGCTTATGAGTTTAACCTAAATCACTTACTCAAGGCATCAAATAAAAGTAAATTGGGAACTTATCGTTTCTAAGATTTCATCTAAAGCAAACAAAATTCATCATTTGACTTATGCTTTACTACGTAGGACTAAAAATAAAATTCTTTTTATTTATTTATTTTTTTTTTAAATAACATGTACTATCACTACATGCACACACCCCCAAACTTAAAACTTGCATTGTCCTCAATGTAAGATAAACATAAAGAAACAAAAATAAGGAACAACACTACCGTGCATGGAGTTGATTAGACTCCTGCTGGTCAGAATTTGATTGCGCGGGTTATGTGGGTCGTGCTACCTGCATAAATACACATGCAAACTAATAAACACGCAAATATCACAAAATAAAATAAAATAAAAGTAAATAAAATAAAAGATGATTAAATGAAAGGGTTGCTTCCTCCCTAGCGTTAAGTTTAACGTCTTCAGCCCGACGTAACTAGCCAATTGGTCATGGTGGCTTCAGCATACCAGGTGGCGACTCCCTTATTCTCTGGTTAGTCCCCCGCGAGACTATCCGTACTCTCTATGGACTGCAAGCCCAACAGTGTAGTGGTCGTCAATGTTATAGGCATAGCGGTAAACCCCGCTTCGCTCTTACAAGTAATTTGTTGAAATTACAATAATCAACCGCTGCTATAGTGAACAGATCATTGTAGTAGTGGATGGCCCGATTCCACGGCTAATTGTTACGAGATTATCGTACCGCAAGTATGCGGTGTCAAGTTTTAGTAAAAGATAAGTAAAGAGTGTCGAACCCACATGGATTGTAATCAAACTCACACTAAGTACTATAATTGATAAACTTAACTTTATTTAGAAATCAATTTAAAATAAACTAATTTAAAACTAAAAACTAAATACGAGAAAAGTCTAGACGTTTAGTTGGGAGAAACCAAGATAAAAGAGATTCTAGAGTCTGATTTCACCTAGCTATCCCCTATGTATTTGTTATGCCAATCAATTATTACTCAATTGTGTTGTTTATAAGTCAATAATCCTAAATTATTCTACTTCCTCTCCCGAGTGTCGAGTGAATATATTATCAATTACAGACTTCGATATCCCTATAAAAATCTAGTAATTGACAATTCATTACGCTATGTGATTCTTTGTTAATGACTTTAAATGGATTATAGATTCTCCCGAACTCTAAAAATCTCATAGGTTGTATTCTATAGATCCTATTTAAAATCTCCTCTCCCTAGCGATAGATTCTAAACATGCATCATCTTAATTTATGGCCAACAAACTAGAAGCATTAAACATAAGACAATATAAATAAACCGAATCAAAAATTTATAACAATTAAATTGGCAAACAACACATAGATTCAATCATTGGCTACATCATCATCTAAAATAATAAATTTAGTTCATGACTAAAGATAAAAATAATGAAAACATGGTCAAGAACATAATGGACATCATTATAGTTTAAATAAAGAAACTAGAAGATTAAACCTGAATCGAATCCCTTCATCTTCGGACGTCACCGCTTTCGTCTCCTCTATTCGCTCTTCAATCATCCTCCTTGAATCTCTCTAAAATATGTGTTTAGAACTCTTTACTTAAGTATTTTTTCTTCTCTTTAAGGTTTTGGACGAGCTTCTATATTTATAGGAAAGTCTTGGAGTCCATATGCGTATATAACACTGAAAACTGAAGATTCTGGACATATGCCGCAGCGTCGCGATGCCGGAAGTGGCGTTGCGACGCCAAATCCTCGGGAATAATGTATGGAGCCTGTCTGGGCGTCGCGAAGCCAAGCCAAATTTTCATGATAGTGATTTTTCTGCGTATTTTGCTCTCCCGCGTGCTTGCGATGCTTCCGTAAAGTCCCAAAACAAGTCCAATTGCTCCAAGATCCATTTTCCAATGCTTCCTACTAATAAAACATAAAAGGAACTACAAAATACATTAAATGACACTGGATCTAACAAAATAGTAAGTTAAGAATGTATGAATAAGTGGGTATAAACCGCACTTATCACTAATTCGGTTGTCTAGTTAACCCGACCGACATATTTGGTGAACTGGTAAACCGGTTAACGTGTAACCATATAAAGTATTTTTGAAAATTTTGTCTTTAGTTTTTTTTATGCGTAATCACTCCCAATATTTGATATTAATGAGTGATTAGAGTGAAATACGAATAAATTAGAGGTATATATTATCAAATAATTTATCATAATTAAATTTATTTTAAAAATCAATTTCGCCCATTGATATGCTTCCGCAATATTTACCCCAACACCACCATATAAATCCGCTTATGATACGTTTAACTATTCGATTAATCCTATAATGTTAATTTTATTTTAGTCTAATATGTTAAATTAGTGAAATTTTATAAAATATATTTAGACATCCATCATTCTTTTAAAAAAAAAAAAAAAAAAAACTAGGCGTTAGGAGTAGAGTGGGAGAGTCCAAACTCCAAGACGGTACTAGGCGAATTTAATTTTTATTCAAATTTTTTTTTGATTAGTGTTTGTGAATTTGGGTTGATTTAGATATAGGCTTAGAGTTTGGTAAATTGATATCAACTATGGTTAAGGTGTAGCGTTAGGTTTGAAAAGTTCAGATTTATTAGGATTAGGATTTGGAAATTTGAGAAAATTAGAGTTTTTGGCTGCCGTCGATAGCATCTCCGACGACGACCAACGACTAATATAGTTCACGTGCCACCATCGTTTGATGCACAAATCACTCCTCTGTGAACAGAAAATGCTGGTCAATCCATCCCATTGTTCATGCATCGATCTTGGAGCCATCACGAAATTAAGAGTGCTCATTTTGAAAAACTGGGAACTAAATCAAATTTCAGTCATTTTAATTTATGGGACCTATTTGATACAGACAAAAGAATCATTTTCTTACTTGAGAAATAAAGAAAACACATGATCCGAATGGCGAATACTGTTATCATTCCGAAAAAACCAACGGCAAAAATGACATCGTTTTGATATTATTTTTTTTAAAAAAATAAAAATAAAAATAACGCTATTTTGATTCTATTTTTACCATTCATCCTTTCCTTATCTATATTTTTCTTTTTCAGTGCTCTTATAATTCAACTCATCTACTCAGCAAGCGGAGTTTAGACGTAACAGCAGAAGTAAGAAAAAAGAGAAAAAGCAAAAGCAGTAAGAGACAAAATAACAAAAAAAGAAGCAGAAGCAGAGCAAACGCTTTAGCATGTGCTTTTGCTTAAGCTTTTTTTTTTTATAGCCTTAATTCACTCACTAAAACACACCCGCCATTTTTGTTACAGCTCCTCCTCATGTGACTCTCCATCTTTCCATTTTGACAAAATCCCAATAAATGATATAAGATTTACTTGTTTTATTTTGGCTCTCCTGATTTGGTTACCAAGTAAAGACTCAATCTTGATAATGGACCGTATTCATTTGGGGTCTCCGCAGTGAGAATTTTTTTTTTTCTTTTTTGCTTTTTGCAGAGACTTGTGGCGAATGAAAATGATGTTTTCTACAGGGAAGTGTTCATTTTTTGTTCTTGTTCTTGTTCTTGTTTTGTTTTCATTGAGCTCGATTTCAGCTTTTTCTCCAGATAGGTCTGGCAGAGATGCTCTTAAGTTAATTTTAGGTTCGTAATCAACTTGTTCACACTATATAATATTGATATTTGGTCTCTGGGTTTTTGTTTGATTTTACTAATGTAGGATTTTGTAATCTTGGTTTTGTTTGGTTGCTGAGAAAACTGGGTAAATGGGTGGAAAATGATTTTATGAATGTGAGGATTTCTGTATTTTTTCCTTTTGCTTTTGCGTGTCAAGAAATGTGAATTTTAGTTGAATTGAACTCGGCTGATCAGTTGTTTTTGGAACTCTTGATCACTGGTTTTTGTTTCTTGTTTTGTAATTTATATAAGGGACATACAAAATTTGTTTATAAACAAATTCAGTTTGTTGTTTTGATAATGATGTCGAAATGCCTACTGCGGCCAAAATTCTATGCTTGATCACAATAAAGAGATTGAAAACCTCATCTTTGTTTGGTGGGATTAGTTAAGCTTGTTACAGTATAATTGTATTCTAGTTCATTTTATTGCCAATTATTTTATTGTATTATGTTGTTGTATGTGCAGGAGGGCATAATTTGGGACCCTTGAAAAATGGGATCAATGAGGATGCAGCAGCGCCTGGGCCAGATATACATGAGCCTTTATTGTTGGCAGGAAACAGGACTAAGAGGCCTGACATTCTTAACCACTTTAGGCGTTATCATGGTGGTTGGGATATCACAAATAAGCATTACTGGGCTGTGAGTCCTGCATTTTGTATCTTATATTGCTGTAGAGATTTGATTGATCTGTTAAATATGTGACCTGTTATAAAATATCAAATATTAAGCTAAAATTTGACATTTCTGTTCATTTGGTTGCATGACCATGAGTTTATACGCACCTAAGGTTCTCAGATTTTAAGTTAAAATACAATAAGTTGTGACTGTATTTGTAATGCCATCTATGCCATCTATTAGTTACTCTGCTGGAATGCCGCTTAACTTCATTTGGTTGAATAGCCAGCTGAATTCCAATGTGTGATAATATTTTAATTCCTTTAAACAATCGGGGACAGTTTGGTTCCACAACTCCAATTAGATCATGGAAAAAGTATTAACATGTTAAAGAGTGTGGTTTCAGTGTTTCCTTGTTTGTACTAGACATTTTTTTTACTTAATGACCACTTTATACAGATCCAGAAAGTACAATATATTTAATATGTAACATACCTAATCTTTCAAACATTGTGCATGCAGTCTGTTGGATTCACAGGTGCTGCCGCTTTCATTCTGGCTATCATCTGGTTTATTTCGTTTGGCTTGGTTCTTGTGGTACATCATTGCTGTGGATGGAGAATAAACATTAAAGGCAAAAGCTCGGTCCACTCACAAAGATTTTGTTTAATCTTGCTTATTCTGTTCACCTGTGCTGCAGCGTAATCATCTCAACGCCAATCTTTTAACTGCTTGCATCATAAGCCTTGTAAATGCAGTTCTTTCATGTTCCAGTTGTTTAGAAAGATGTGAATTTTCCCTGTTATAACCAGTTGGAAAATATGAAGTCAAGATACACATTAACTGTTCCAGAAAGCAGATCAATTATACTTTCTTTATGTCCTTGCTCTTTTAACCTCGACCAGCCCCTTGAACACCCTTCTTGATTATTGAAACATTCCGCTTGGAACTGTCTACAAATTCTGAGTGAGATTTTATTTTAGTACATTGCATACTTTAAGAGATCTTTTGATATTTTCAAACCATCATCTCTGAAGAATCTTAGTTTTGGCTTGAGCAATAGACAACTTTTCTTCATCATCTGAGCAAAAATTCATCATGCCTGATTTTCCTCTTCAATCGTTTCTTTTCTGTTGTGATATCTTCTTTCATCTTGCCTACTAATATTTCACCTTTTTTAACTTGCAGGATCGGATGTATTCTTCTTTCTGTCGGACAGGATGAATTTCATGGTGAAGTTATGCACACTCTGAAATATGTTGTGAACCAATCAGATTACACCGTGCAAACCCTGAGAAATGTCACAGAGTATCTGTCCCTTGCAAAGACTATTAATGTGGCCCAGGTTTTCCTTCCTTCAGATGCCATGGATGATATAGATAAGTTAAATTGGGATCTTAGTACTGCAGCCGATACTCTGGCAGAGAAGACAAGTGAAAATTCTGCTAAAATAAAAAAAGTCTTCAATGTTGTGTATGCATTTCTAAACCTTGTATATTTATTTCTTAGAATCTGTATTAGTACTAAAGATTTTAATGGATCAATTTGTTGTTGCAGGCGATCTGCATTGATCGCTGTCGCTGCTTTGATGCTCCTACTGACAATCATTGGTCTTTGTATGTATTGTTTAAAAGTTTTACTTGATTGATCTCATATATGTAATTTTCTCATTGACTTGACCATGCCTGATTGAAACTCATTTATTTATTTATTTTTGCAGTCCTGTCTATCCTTGGGCACCAGCATGCAATTCATATGTAAGTTTTTTCCATTTTGCATTTGGTTGATTTGTTCCACTTAGGATAATGATATTCAAATTCAACCAATATTAGTTCTTCATTTGCTAGATTATTATTATTATTATTTTTATATATATCTGATGTTGCAAGCATATTATTGCAGATTCATTGTGAGTGGATGGTTACTAGTGGCAATTACATTCATTCTATGTGGAGTATTTGTAATTCTTAACAAGTAAGTATTGACTGTCATTGATACATTTCTACCATGGTTTTGTACGGCATTTGTTTTATGAAATGAATTACTAGTATATTATGAAGTATTGTCTTTCTGAATTTCATTTATATGCAATGCTCGACACCTTCTACTCTGGATTTTTAACAAAATCCTCAAAGCCTAAGATACGGCTTAATACAAATATCTTTCTGTCTAATTCCATGCTAAGTTAGTTGCTTGTTTGTTTGTCCTCCCCATTACCAACAATGCCATGTAATTCATCCCATGCTATTAACTTTATACATGCTAAATTTTTGTTGAAGGCTATCCACATCTATTTGAGCATTTGAAAATTATTTCATTTTTGTGGCAACAGGAAATAGTTTTTATTTTAGTAAGAAAGGTTCTTTCATCTTTAGGATCTAGTAGTGTGCCCAATAAATCCCAATACCTAACAGAATATGATATCTTTTGCATTATAGTGCAATCTCGGACACCTGTATGGCCATGGACGAATGGGTAGATCACCCTCATGCAGAGACTGCTCTTAGCAACATCCTTCCTTGTGTTGACCAAAGAACCACAAACCAAACACTGGTCCAAAGTAAACAAGTCATCACTGACATTGTAAATCTTGTCAACCAATTCATTTACAACATTGCCAATGCAAATCCATCTGAGGATTACATTTATTACTACAATCAGTCTGGACCCGTGATGCCTCCCTTATGTTACTCATATGACTCTCAGCTACTAGATCGGCAGTGTGGATCTTATGAAGTGTCAATAGCAAATGCTTCTGAGGTATTTTTATTTAATCTTTTTGTTTAGAATGCTTTTTTTCTTTGAATTTTTCATTTTAAATCTGTCAAATCAAAGTTTAGCTAGACTCTGCAAGATTATTCAATGTAAAATGTTAAAAACTCCACTCAAAGAATATTAATTTCGTTAGCATAATGTGCCCATTCAAAATATTGTAGAAGAATATTGTTTCGTTTGAGAAACCGATAATATATGTTTTGTACCAGCTAACTAATTTATTTGAAACTTCACATAATTATGTATGTTAGAATTCATAAAATATGTATACGAAGCTTATGGATGTTTTGGTTGCTTTTCAAGCATGCTTTGAGGTTATCATAAGACTATAGGGTCTATACGAATGGTGCTGCCACGTGGCATGCTTTGATGTTTTGTTCCCACTTTTATATGGTGCTGCCACGTGGCATGCATATGATAGGGGACAAAATTAAATATTTTGGGAAGTAGCATATCCCCATTCATTGTATTTTGATATGTTTAGCATTGTTGGTTTCAATGCATTCACTACAAATTAATGTAGCATATCCCCCATTCATTGTATGTTGTTGTGTTTAGCATTGTTAGTTTCAATGCATTCACAAAATTAAATATTTTGGGAAGTAGCATATCCCCCATTCATTGTATGTTTGGTTTCATTGCATTCACTAAATAATTACATATTAAACTTGGTGATCAAGTAAACTCTCATTATAAATATGAACAAAATATTAGACTTTTCATTCATTACCATCTTGGCATTGCAAGAAGAAGCTAATTTGAGTAGAGTTCATCGAAAATGAAAATGAAATTAATGTATTTAAGGAAAAGAGTGAGGGTTTTTTTGGGTTTTTTTTAGTATGAAGAATCACAGTAAGTGTTCAAGTATATTCGTTTTATATAGCATTACATTTTTGTTTTTGTTTTCATAGGACATTAACTGACACTGCGATCTTTTGCATGCACATATCATATTCTTTTTTAATTATGATTGGAGAGTAGTTTAGGATTTGAATCACAATTTTTGTATGAATTCATATTATTAGGTTATAACAATAGAGAAGAGTTGTTCATAATGTAATGACCTTATAAGCTATATATTCTTTGCATTTAAAGTTTGTCTTCAATAACCACAGCAATGCGTGACAAGTAAATGCCCTTTAGACACATAACTAAGAACTTCTTATGTAGTTAGAAAATATGAACTGATACTATTTGTTGAAATTGATACCTTACTTGGATCATGCACTGAATAGAAATATAATTTGATTTCACTTCTGCAAAACATTTTTTATTAAATCGATCTATCCATGATTGTCATCAGATCTGGCAGAACTACACTTGTAAGTTATCGACATCTGGGTTATCAGCATCTGGGCGGTGCAACTCTGTGGGAAGGGTGACCCCATACTTTTACAAGGAGTTGGCGTCGGCAGTGAAGGAGATTTATGCTCTTCAGCATTACACCCCACCATTACTAAGTCTCCAAGATTGCAATTTTGTCTGCGACACGTTCCAAAATATCACCTCAAATTACTGCCCTCCGTTGGAGCATTATCTGAGAATTGTAAATGCAGGATTGGGTTTGATCTCTGTAGGAGTTTTGCTCTGTCTCCTCCTCTGGATACTCTTTGCAAACCGCCTCCAAAGGGAGGAAGTGTTTGTAAAGCTACCCTTGTCAATAAAATGCATCAGGAGGCAGAGTAGTAGTGTTAATAGAAGCAACCATCATATAGCGGCACCATACACTTCAAATGAAGTCTAGGCCTCATAGCAGTAGATATTATAATACAAAGAATAGGTCCATCTCTGAGTATTGTATTAAGGGGACGAAACCAAGATGGGGCGAAGCTCCATTTTTGCCTTGGAGGCTATTAGCCATAACTAAAGTACTTTGTTACATATGTATAGATAATGAAAATTAATTGTTGATTGATCTTTGCTTTTGATTGCTGACATAATATTTGCTTATCAGTTGAATCGTATAGCCCCTCAATATTCAAAAGCCATCTAATTCTTGAAAAGGAAACTTCATATATGAACAGAAAATGCAGCAACTCTGTTCCAGGAATAAGATGCAGAAACTTGATATTTTGGTTTGCCATAATGTATTTCAATGCCTCAAAACAAAACCTGTAATCCTATTACCAGATATGATCTGCATTTAACATACACAAGCTGAAAGTACTGAAATCTTGGTTTTCTCCAAACAAACAACATATAAGCATTAATATGTATCAATTTGAAGATGCATCTTAAACTCAGAGAGCTCATTGACATTGGAGCAGGCAGAGTAAAAGAATCATACCCAGATTCCTAACCATGATCTCAATCTGTAGTCATGAATCATGATCAACTCATTTATGCTTTTAATGCAAGAATCAGGCAACACTAAACACTCTTATATATGGAGAGAACAAAAATGAGAAGGATGAACATTTATTTGATTTAACTAAAATGCAGGCTTCTCTGTTTCTCACAAACGTTTACATCAGCTGTATCATATTGTAAAAACCAATCTAGAGAATTCCAAAGACCTCAAACACCAAATAAGTAACATTAACACTAGAAATGCTGACTCAGAAAAATCCCCCTAATAAAAAAAAGTATCAAAAGGCTATCAAGAGATGTTCATATAGCCTCAAAATTCACAATGATCAGGAGCAATCTCCTCACCGTGATTGCCCATCTCAGAAGAAGATCCTGCTACCTCTTTCGGACTCTCTGGCGCCACAAGAACCTCACGAATACCATGAACAACAAGCCAGTCACTGTAATACAAATCCGGAGAAATAATCACAATTCCATTAAGCATCAAAACATCACTATCATCATCAGGTCTGAGGACATTGATATTAAATCCACTCAAGAAAGTCCTCAACACAAACCCATTATCAAAACCTACCAAATTGCTCCACGAAATCTTGCAAGGAAAAATATGCCTCAAAAGCAAAGACGAGTAGTCACTCACATTCCCAACATGATCCATCATCACATCATCAAAAGGAGCAAACACAGTCAATTCATCAATCCCAATATTGTCACTAAACCCTAACAACTGCAACTCAAGAAACGAACCCATAAATGAGTAACCTTTAGATCTCAGGACCCCATTAGCTTCCTCAAACGCATTAATTCGCTCATTAAACGAAGACCCACATCGGGATATCGTATCACGATCAGTCTTAAAAGAATATGATGATACGTGATATCCCGAGTTAAAAAAATCGTCAACTCCGTGGATTATCAACAACCCATCATGGTAAATGGGCGTGTGAGTGAGATTGACGCCGTTAAGGGAGACATTACAGTCTGGGGGGGAGGAGCTGATGATGAGGGAGTGATTAAGGTCGAGAGTGGGGATTTTGGAGTTGCAGGGGAGTTTTTTGAGGGATTGAAGAGGGAAAGTTTGAGGGATTGAAGAGGGAAAGAGAGGGAGGAGAAGTGGAATTTAAGGAGGGAAAGAGAGGATTGGCCGGAGGAGGCGAAGGAGGAATCGGAGGGGGAGAAGATTGTGATAGACGGAGAGTGGTGGGTGTGGGTTAGGGTTTTGGAGGCCAGTTGGAGAATGAGGGACATTGAGAGGTAGCCGGAGTTTCAGAGGATGTAGGCGGAGCGGAGGAGGGTGGAGTTGGAGGAGGAGAGTGAGACGAGAGAGAGGAGGAGGATGAATTTGGCGATCGCCATTGATGATTTTAAAGATGCTGTGGTTTCTGTTTTTGTTTTGGTAAGAGGGGAGTTTGTTGGTTTTGGCGGGAAAGGGTGTGACACGTGGAAGAGGAGAATTGGTTAAAAAGGTTACATGGAGGTGGGTCGTTACTCGTTAGGCTGTTTTGCGGAATGACGGAAATGACCTCAGTTTCTTTTATTTTATTTTTTTGAAGATTTATGTCAACAAATAGTGACATAAATATTGAAATTATGGATTAAAATGGTGAATTTGCTTGTGTTCTTTCTTGATTTAATTCATCTGAGTTTTGGAGGACTACATGATACTTAAATCATTAGGTAAAAATAAACTCTATGCTCTTTCGAAAAAAAAAAAATTAAATAAATACTCTATGCAAGTTATATACATGAGCCTAAAACATTTTGTTGTCAGATTAAAAAGAGAAATTTTACTCTGAACAACCCAAAATATGGAACACGTCTGAATTTATTGAATAGGAGATAATTCACACTCAAAGGAAAAAAAAACCAAGAACACAAAGTTATCAGGATAGAATGAGAGATTATAATAATCTCTTTAAAAAACTCATTAAAAACTTGCACAAAATTTGCTCACAAACTGCCTATCGACTTGCTCAACTAAAGCTGAAATTCGACTGAGTTCAATTGAATTTATTCTTCTTTATTTATGTGTGTTGGCAATGGCAAACTTCACCAAGACTGAATCAAGATCGATTCAGTTTTCACAAACAATGAAAAAAAAAACAATTATACAGTTAAGATCACAGAAAAGCACCAAGAACATAAGTTTATGTGGTTCGGCCTTAACCTACATTCACAGGCAAAACAGATCACAATGCTTCTTATTAATCAATATCAATGGATCTTGAATACAGAACAAAGATCAAGCTTTTTACAGAGTCAAAGATCAACCTCTAACCCTCACTCAGCTCTTTAAAATCTGTACTCAAAGTTACTGAGTTCATCATAGCTCTATATGAAAGGTCACGTGTAGCTCACGTTATTCACTTGGACACCTCAGAAACTAACATAACAGAATAACGGATAACTTATTTGGTTATTCCACATGTTGCAATATTTTCTATCATACCGTAAGTGTACGGTGTCAAGTTTTATAGTGAAAGAATATCGAACCCACATGGATTGTAATCAAACTCACAATAAATCCTACAATTGATAATCCTAACTTTATTTATAGAAAGCAATTTAAAATAATCTAATTTAAAATTAAAAGATAAATAAACAAGATATTAAAATATTTAATGAGGAGGAACCAAGATATGAGAGATTCTAGAGTCTGATTTCACCTAATTATCCCATGTGTATTTGTCATCCTATTCAATTATTATTCTATTGCATTATTTATAAGTCAAGAATCCTAAAGTATTCCACTCCCACTCCCGAGTAATAGTGAAAAAATTATTAATCACCGACTTCGATATCCCTATAAAAATCTAGTAATTAACAATTCATTACGTTCTGTGATTCTTTATTAACGACTTCAAATGAATTATAGATTCTCCCGAACTCTACAAATCTCCTAAGTTATATTCTCTAGATCATATTCAAAATCTCTCTCTCCCGAGCAATAGAAACTAAACATTCATGACTAAAGATAGAAACAATGAAAATAATGTCATGAATATATTATCGCATGCAAGATAAGGAGTGAGGACAATGTAGCAGATCCGCTTACCAAGGCCATTCCTCTTAAGTTATTTGATAAGCATGCAGAGGCGATGAGTATGAGATACCATTGGTTATGGCACTAGAGTAAATGGGAGAAATTATTGGAGTTGGTACTCGGCGTGTCGATTTCTCATGTATTTCCTTGTAAATACGTGTATGAACAATATTTTATGATGAATAAAATTTACAGTTTCGTCAATATTTTATATTAGAAATGGTAAAGACGTACTAGACCTGAGAATGATTAAGTTATAACGTAATTGCTAAGGCGTCGCAATTGACATTGAAAAATATTGTAACAATATCATTCTTAAACAGTTCCTGGTCAAGGTTTACATTCTTGGTCAGAAAGTAAACCCGAGAGACTGGCATATGTCGTATATCGGAATATTAGATTCCAATGATTTATCTCAGTGAGCCACGAGTCTAGGGAGACTCGTATAGATATGTAGGTGTTCATAACAGATGAGTATTGAACGAATCACAGAAGATTCCTAATACATGGTACGCTTGCGTCAATAAAAATTTTCTCGAGTTGAGTAGCATAGTGGTCCTTTGACTTGAGATACCGAGGTGGATATATGAGTTATCCTCCACACCTTGATGACAATCACGTCTATGACCTTTTTAGGTTGGACCTCCGCCTGTTCGTTGGGTGTGGACCGATGCTTATGATATCCGGTGATGTGTCCAAAGAGGATTCGTCAGTCCTGCGTATAGGATTTATGTATCCACTTAATGAGATTGTGATTTATTAAATCCATGGCCATGGTACACTCGGAGATGAGTTATGAGTGTTATTGAGAAATTATGAATCTATACGTCGACGGGATAATACCTTATGAGATTTGACGATTATATCTATGTTTCTGGTATTTATCCGGATACCTATGACGAAAGGATTATACGTATGCGAAGATCTCAACTTGTATGGTTCAGCGAGAATATCTGTGCTCGTCATAATTTATGAGTGAGTAATTTGATCCCGTGACGGATATACCTGAACTTAGAGAGTCTCACATAATCAAAAATACTCGTAGAGCACTAGAGCGACTTATTACGAATAATATTGATTATTCGAAAATCGTTTAACGGTGAAACGAAAAATTACACATGCGGGGCATTCAGTAATTTCCTAAATTAATATATATGTGTATTAGATACATAATTTGATTAGATACGTATTAATTAATTATCAAATATTTTTTTGGAACATATGTCAACCTTGAATGTATTTTAACATTTATTGTAAATGTAGAAATACATTATACATTTGATTAAATGGATTAATTAATTAAAGTGTTAATTAATTAATTTATTAAATAAATATATTGGGAATTATTAAGTATATTATTCACATGTATAAGACATGTGTTGGATGCTTTATAATGTTGACATGTGGCATTGATGGAAATATTAGTGGGTTGAGATATTTGTTTTATTAATCAAAATTATTTTTGTTAAATAAAATTATTTTTCTCTCTCCCTCCACTTACATATTCGGCCAACTCAAGTAAATGGGTACTATTCTCATTTCTTCAACAACAAAATTAGAGAGAAAAAAACCCAAGAGAGGAGGAAAAATTATGAGATCAAAAATCAAGCAAAAGCTTAGAGATTATTAAAATTTAAGGTAAGTTTACTAATCTTTTAGCTAGGAAATTATTTCCTTTGCATTTTTGATAATACATATGATGTATATTATTTTTTCCTCTCTTGAATTTGGGTTTTTGTTTGTTGGATGCTTGTTGGGAAGATTAATTACATGTGTGATGATTCTTTGAACTTAATAATTGTTATTTGAGTTCAATTTGATCTAGGAAATGAAAGTTGTCATTCTAGAATTTCTATGCCACTTTATAGAAACATAGAATTGTTCTTGAGTGTTTTTGAATGTGGTGAGACTTTAAGAATGTTGGATTGATTAATTTAATGCTAGATTGAAAGTCAATTTGGTGGGAATTTAGTTAATTTGATTAATTGAAGTTTCTAGGGTTTATGCCTAATACTAAATTGAGGCTTTTCATTCTATGGATTCAATTGGGTACATTAGATGTATATTAATCATTTTGGTAGTGTTTTGGAAACACTTAATTGTGTAATTGACACTTTTAGACTAAAATGAGCAAAATGTAAAAAATTTGCTAAATTATGTATTTTCGGTAATTGGGGTTATTCAGGTATTTCCAAATTTGATTTGGGATTAAATATTAAAATAAATAGTTTATGCATCACCCGACATAACCGCCAATATACCAACAAAAAGAACATCGGGGACATGGTTCTAACTAAATACATATCCTACAACATAAGACTTATGCACCATAACACCAAACTAATCATAACTCGTGGCTATTGCCAACCCAAATCCGTGATAACTTGGACTTAACCTAACACATTCACGAATCATATCATCACCTGCCTATTTAAGCATGATCTTTGCTCTTTCATTTTCTTTCTTTGATTTTTGATGCATAGACTTGAAATCATGACTTGCACGTAAACTGAGAGACATGTATAAACCCTAAATCAAAATCCTACGTGAACTGTAACATGAAAGTCGTGCTTAAATTATAAATTAATAAGGTGATTCAAAAAACTATATACATGAATTAGAAACGTAGGTGAACTTATGAATTCGAATCATAATATAATTTATAATAAGAATCGTGAGTTAAAATTCATAACTTAAATCATAAGCTTGAGTTGTACAAATTAATCCGTAAACACTATGCACATATTTGAATCACTAACTTAGCCTTAATATACTCAAACTGTGAACATAAGACGTGATTTTAAATCGTAGTCATAATAAACACGTACATAAAACTTAAACTTAAATCACATTCTTAAGCACTTTACATATACTTGAAACATAAACATATACTGTTGTAAAATAAAGAAGATGTGTCCTAGTGCTTAAATAATAAATATAAAACTTACTTTCATAACCTGCCTAGCTATATCGTAATTATCTATGTATAATATTCACCTCTTTTGAATCACAATATAATCAACTACATTATTAACATCGCACCCACCACCTTCTAAGCATTAAACACATGCTTATAATATTACTGTTGATGGTGTTTTCAGGCACTACAACATTTAAGACAGTACAGCAAGGACAAAAAGGTAAAATCCCTGACCGTTTGAGATCTTACATCCGACCCGACCTCATGAAGACCGACCACTTTGGTTCGGGTGACCGAGCACTATAAGGTCGGCAGAAACATTCTCAGCATAACAGATTGACATGACCGACCTCATGAAGACCGACCAGACAGTGAAGTCGCGTTCAAGATAACGACATCCTATTCTTACAGATAAGATAAACAATTATCCTATCCCAATAAGAAGAAAGAGTCAGAATCCAAGAAGGAGTGAGAAGGAAGAAAGCAGTATTAGGCAAGGAATCCTTACAAGAAGAGAAGATTGAGTTCAAATAGGATTTCTTGTGCAATTAGGAGTCTGATTTCTGTATTATTATAAATAGAAGGGTAGAGCATATGTAAAAGGCATCTAAAAAAAAGAATCATCAAGCTCTGATTTGTAAAAACAAAGAAGAGTCCCGAGAAGTGGTTTAGTAATAAAGAGTACCATCCTGTTCTTGTCCGTGGACGTAGGTCGGATAAAAAAATCCACCGAACCACGTTAAATCTCCTTGTCGATCATTGTGTCTTTCCGTCTCTCGCTAAATTTGCTTTTAGTTCCCCATAACTAAACAAATTCACTATTGAAGGAGGATTACCTCGGAGGTGATATCCCCATATTACCCTGAGACCAAAATCAGCCGTCAACAGTTGGCGCCGTCTGTGGGGAACTTCACAAAAAGCAGTTCACGTGATAAGACAAATGGCGGAGGGCGGAAATCACCAACCAGGAGGTCCGGCAATGGACTGGATGAAAAAGATGGAAGATAGCATGAGGTCTATGATGGATCGACTAGAAAGAATGGAAGGAGCAAACAACGAGAAACCTGAAACCGGGACCGGACAGAGGAGGAAAGAGAGGGAAAGAGGGAAAAGAGTAGTAGATGTAAGCGAAAACGAGGGACCCAGAAAGAGAGGCCCCTATGGGATAAGATCTGAAGTGGTAGGAAGAGAGCCACGATCAGAAGACACATGGGAAGAAGAAGAGGAGGAACAATCACCCGACCCCTCCTCCGACAGATTTTACAACTCCGAGAGGGAAGATAGAAAGTACAACGAAGACGTACAGGAGACCTCCGGGCTTAAAGAACGCCACGCCCGGAACGACAGGCGAACAGAAGGACACAGAAGGCGACACGGGGGCACAACCCGTGAAATAAAGTCTTGGTTGAGAAAAGAGATGACCAGATGGGGAGAAGGCCTGAAGACCGGCGCGGGAGACACCCGAGGCGAGGAAGAGGGGTCTCCCCTTACGGAAGAGATAAGGTCAGCACAGTTCCCGAAGCGATTTAACATGCCGACCATGGCACCATACAAAGGTCACTCCGACCCAAAATCCCACATCGAAACCTTTGTCCTCCTGATGGAAGTACATGGAGTAACGGGCGACGCCATATGCAAAGTATTTCCCTTAACTTTAGGTGGGCCTGCCATCCTATGGTATAGAAGTCTGGCCCCGGGGAGCATTCAGAGCTTCTCCCAACTTAAGAAGTCGTTTATCCGGCACTTCAAAGGAGCCTGCACCCCTAAAAAAAACAATAGGAGAACTAAGGCTCATGAAACAAGGAGACGACGAAACACTGAAAAGCTTCATTGAAAGGTATCACAACACTGTACTCAAGCTCGGAGGGTACGAATCCCAAGAAGCCCTGGAAAGTCTGAAAGGGGCCCTAAGGGTCGGGAAACTGTGGACCCACCTGAGGATCCATGAGACACCAGACTACGCTACCGCACTGGAGGTAGCCAGGAAGTACGTCCTACTAGAAAGCGAGGAAAAAGTATCCCGGAGAGGGACAACCGCCAGAGAAAGGGTGACAAGGAGAGAAGACCATCGGCGACCGGAAAGAGAATTCCGGAAGTTCAATCCAAGACCCAAAGAGTTCAAGCCAATGGCACAAAAGGATCAAGGAAAAGGGCCCGCAACTCAAGTAAACCATGTGGTCCGAGAGGAAGCGTATATTCCCCTAAGCAAGCCGCCAGGGGAAATCATCATGGAGATACGGGAGAAAGGCCTCTTAATAGAGCCCGACCTCAGGAGGTTTCCCCCAGACAGAAACAACAAGAGATCCTACTGCCTACACCACAATCTAAAAGGGCACACAACCGATGAATGTAGGACCTGCGGGAACAAATGGAGGACCTGGCCCGGAACGGGTACCTGAACAATTACATCGACCACGAGACCATGGCCGCCAGACAAAGGCGAGGAATCGAGGTGAACGTCATCGCAGGAGGGGCAACGCTGGCCGGGGGCTCTAACCGGTCAAGAAAGAATTACAGCCGAGCACGGGGGACAGAGGTTCTGAAAACAGAAAAAATCCCAAACCCACGAGGAAATCGGTCAACACCCATTATGTTCACCGATGAAGACGCTCAGGGGGTAAGTTTCCCCCATGACGACGCACTAATAATCAAAGCAACAATCGGCGGCACAGAAGTGGACAGAATCTTGGTGGATCCTGGGAGCGCGGTAGACATAATTTTTCCAAAGAAACTTTGTAGAGCCTGGGGGTAGAGTACACAGCTCTAACCGAGGACACACACCCCTGTACGGTTTCGGGGGTTCAACGGTCGTCCCGCTGGGACGAATTCAATTAGCAATGACGATCGGAGCTGCCCCCAAAAACCGAACAATCATGATAAACTTCACTGTAGTAGACTGCATGAGCAGTTATCAAGTCATTGTCGGTCGCCCCTTCATGATGAAAACCAAGGCCGCAATGTCCTGTTATTACTTGAAATTGAAGTTCCCCACACGGGAAGGGATCGGGATCATATGCGGAAGCCAGAAGATAGCCCGCAGCTGTTTTGCCACTTTCTCACGAGAGACCCTCTGCGTGGAAAGAGGCACCAAGAAGAGACAGAGGGACGAGGACGACGAAAATACGAAGAAAGACCCTGCTCCCCGGCCCGATAAAGCCGCACGGCTCGGAGCAGCCGAAGAGTTAGAAGAAGTAAAACTATTCGGGCCAAAGAAAAGCATAAGAATAGGGGGAAGTCTAGACGAGGCCCTAAGAAAAGACTTGTTGGAATGTCTACAAGAGTACCCCGACGTTTTTGCATGGGGACACGATGACATGCCCGGAATCGACCCAAAATTCGTAAGTCATCGCTTAGCAGTGAACCCATTACACAAACCAGTAAAACAGAAGAGGAGAATATTCAACCAGGAGCGGTGCAGAGCAATAGCAACCGAGGTGGAAAAATTGCTGAAAGCCGGTTTCGTCCGGGAAGTAAGATACCCAGAATGGGTGTCCAATGTGGTATTGGTGAAAAAATCTAACGGAAAATGGAGAATGTGCGTAGATTTCACCGACCTCAACAAGGCATGTCCAAAAGACAGCTTTCCCCTCCCAAATATAGACCAGCTGGTAGACACGACAGCCTGCCAAGGGCTGCTAAGCTTCATGGACGCTTTCTCGGGATACAATCAAGTCAGAATGCACCCTGCGGACGAGGAAAAGACCACCTTTGTCACTGATCAAGGGCTGTACTGCTACAAAGTAATGCCTTTCGGATTAAAGAATGCAGGGGCGACTTTCCAGAGACTGGTGAACAAAATCTTCAAACCGCTCATCGGCACAACCATGCTGGTATATGTCGACGACATGATAACAATGTCCGGAGAACCAAGAGACCATGTGGCCGACCTGAAGAAAACTTTCGAAGTCCTGAGGAAACACAGTTTAAAGCTCAATCCAGAGAAGTGTGCATTCGGGGTAGCCTCAGGAAAATTTCTGGGCTACATGGTGAGTTCACGAGGTATTGAAGCGAACCCGCAAAAGATACAAGCCGTGCTAGACCTGAAATCGCCCCGGACAGTTAAGGAAGTACAAAGCCTTACAGGAAGGATCGCCGCACTCAACCGGTTCATCTCGCGAGCAACCGAAAAGTGCCATCCTTTCTTCAAAGTCATCAAAAAAGCTCAAAAGGGGTCGACTGGACACCTGAGTGCGAAGAAGCCTTCCAGCACCTAAAACAATACCTGGCACAAGCCCCCTCTCCTAGCCAAACCCCTCCCAGGGGAGACACTGTATCTATACCTGGCCGTCTCAAAGCACGCAGTAAGCTCGGCACTGGTACAAGAGACCGACCATGTCCAGAAACCGGTTTACTATGTCAGTAAAGCCCTGCTAGACGCAGAAACTCGATACCCCATGCACGAACTCATTGCCCTATCCCTGGTCACTGCGGCACGGAAGTTACAACCCTACTTTCAGGCCCATCCTATCAAGGTATACACGGATTATCCCCTGAGACAAATCTTGCAAAAACCAGAGGCCTCAGGGAGACTGATGAAGTGGTCAGTGGAAATAAGCGAGCACGACATCTCCTACCTCCCAAGAACAGCAATAAGAGGGCAGGCCTTAGCGGACTTCATAGCAGAACTCACGGAACCACAGATCTTGGCCGTGGAAGAAGACATGTGGGAAATGTCTGTAGACGGATCCGCAAGTTCGCACGGCTACGGAGCAGGGGTAGCACTAAAAAGTGAAAAGGGAGAAGAAATACTGCTCGCCCTCAAATTTGCCTTCAAAACTACAAACAACGAAGCAGAGTACGAGGCAATACTGGCCGGACTAAGGCTATGTACGGCAGTAGGGGTCCACAACGTAGTGATCAGGAGTGATTCTCAGCTAGCAATACAACAGCTGAAAGGGGACTTTCAAGCCAGAGAACCAGCCATGGTAGCTTACCTGGCCGAAGTAAAGAAATGGGTGGAGAAAGTGGGAAACGTACTCTTCGAACAGGTCGGACGAGAAGACAACTGCGAAGCAGATTCCCTAGCCCGACTCGCCTCTTCAATGAGGACAGAAAACCCCAGGGTAATCCCTCTTATATACCTCCGAGAAAGAAGCATAGGGGAGACAGAGGTAGATGTACTAGAAGAAGAAGGCAAAGATTCATGGATGCAGCCGATCAGGAGATATCTGGAAACAGGAGAAACCCCTAAAGATAAAAGGAGGCCAGGAAGCTGAAGTTCAAGAGCACCAAGTTTTCCCTGATTGAAGGAGTACTCTACCGGAGAGGATACACCGTACCCCTCCTAAGATGCTTAGCACCAGAAGAAGCAGACTACGTGCTCAGGGAGATTCACGCAGGCATCTGCGGAAGCCACGCCGGGGGAAGATCAATCGCCTTCAAAGCCTTGAGGCAAGGGTTTTACTGGCCAACCATGCACCAGGATGGCGTGAGGATAGCACGGAAATGCGAAGGTTGCCAGAAAAATGCCAACCTCTACCATCAGCCGGCAGAGCAGCTGACCACCATATCCAGCCCCTGGCCCTTCGCACAGTGGGGGCTAGACATCATAGGGCCAATGCCGAAAGGACGAGGTCAGGCAAAATATGCAATCGTGGCCATAGACTACTTTACCAAATGGGTAGAGGCAGAGCCATTGTCCACCATCTCGGAAAAGAAGGCCACAGAGTTCCTGAAAAGAAATATAATCTGTCGGTTCGGAATCCCCCAAGCAATCATCACCGACAACGGAAAGCAATTCGACAGCAGGGGATTCAGGAAACTTTGTGAAGACCTCCAGATAACTTTGAAATTCGCCTCGCCAGCCCATCCCAAGTCAAACGGGCAGGTTGAAGCCACCAATAAAACCATCAAGTCAAACCTGAAAGCTCGACTCGGATCAAGCAAAAGCCTATGGGTCGAGGAGCTACCGGAAGTACTGTGGGCACACCGGACGACCTTCAAGGATTCAACAGGAGAAACACCCTTCTCCCTATCATACGGATGTGAGGCCGTCATCCCAGCAGAGATCGGAATATCAACCCACAGGGTCCGCCACTTTGAGAACGAGCGGAACGAAGAACTTATCAAAAACCACCTCGACCTGATCGAAGAAAGGAGAGAACAGTCAGCAGTAAGAGCAGCAATCTACCAACAGAGAATGGCCCGCTTCTACAATAGGAGAGTTCGGACCCGCTCCTTCCTAACAGGCGATCTAGTGCTAAGAAAAGTGACTCTGAACACCCGACGACCAGAAGAAGGGTCGTTAGGTGCCAAGTGGGAAGGACCCTACAAAATCACCGAGGTAGTAAGACCAGGGGCCTACATCCTAGAACATCTGGACGGCACGAGGTTGAAGAAACCATGGAACGCCGAAATGTTAAGAAAGTAC
Organism: Zanthoxylum bungeanum; assembly: GCA_019454045.1. Classification (NCBI taxonomy): domain Eukaryota; kingdom Viridiplantae; phylum Streptophyta; class Magnoliopsida; order Sapindales; family Rutaceae; genus Zanthoxylum; species Zanthoxylum bungeanum. The sequence continues at coordinate 333 of SKCR01017429.1, read as the reverse complement.
TTCCCGTAAAAATCAACTTTCCTTTCTTCTATTTTCTTTTTGCAGAAACCGGGCAAAACACCGAATCGGAACAACTGTTGTAAAGAGGGCAGCACGCCCCCAAGCATGAATAAAAATTCCTTTTCTGGCAAAATCCTTTGAAAGCAAAAACAACCACCACCGGGACTATTCAAAAAACTTCGGCTCGGGGCTGGATTCGTTGCCGAGGCCACTGAGATAAACAAACTCGGGGTCGGGCGATGTCCCACCGAGTCTGTCTTTGGACTGGGGACGTAACATTCCCCCAGGACCAAGTGATTTTTACAGCTCGGGTTGGGCGATGTCCCATCGAGT